>JACBWV010000922.1:110000-148186 GCA_013435795.1 Chlamydomonas sp. ICE-L
GTCTGTCCATTTTTCCGCCTGTCCATTTTTCCGTCTGTCTTTCTGTCTGTCAGTCTGTCAATTTTTCCGCCTGTCCATTTTTCCGTCTGTCCATTTTTCCGTCTGTCTGTCTGTCTGTCTGTCTGTCTGTCTGTCCATTTTTCTGCCTGTCCATTTTTCCGTCTGTCTTTCTGTCTGTCAGTCTGTCCATTTTTCCGCCTGTCCATTTTTCCGTCTGTCCATTTTTCCGTCTGTATTTCTGTCTGTCTGTCTGTCCATTTTTCCGCCTGTCTGTCTTTCTGTCTGTCCATCTGCTATATCCATCTACCCCTCCACTTGTGTCTTTCCACTCCCTCTCTGTCTGTGTGTCTGCCTTTACATTTCCGTGTATGTCTGCATATGTATTTGTATCGGTGTCTGCGTGTCTCTGTGTATGTGTGTGTCTTTTTGTGAGCCTGTCTTTTATGTTTTAAAGGTTGGACTTGTGTCCTTGCACTCCCCACATTGGCGTATGTCTTGTTCTTCTTCTCCTTCCTCATGCTTTGCAAATGCCTCGCACCCAACTATCTATCTGTCTGCCTGACTATATGCCTGTCTATCTGCCTGTCTGTCTGTTTGCCCGTCCGTCTGCTGTATCCATTGACCCTTCCCCTTGGGTCCTTCGACTCCCCACATTGGCGTATGTCTTCTTCTTCTTCTCCTTCCTCATGCTTTGCACATGCTTCACACGCAACTTGTTGCGCGTGCTTCACACCCACCCGATCTCCCGTTTCGACGATTGGCTCAATGGTTGAGTTCGTTGAAATCAGGCAGAGGGTTCGGGGGTCGAATCCCTACGGGTGCGCTTTAGTGTTCGTGGCCATACTGTCAACCACCATAGTAGCACTGTCCAGGTAAAGTAGCAGCCCGTTCTCTACCGCCGTAAGACAGGGCTCCCTTAATCCAACACCCCACCCGGCGTTATCATCACACCCACCTTGGCGTATGTCTTGTTCTTCTTCTCCTTTCTCATACTTTGCACATGCTTCACACCCAACTCATTGAGGTAGTAGGGGGTGCGCAAAGCCCGCAGGTTGTCGATGCGTGCAGGCACGTCCAGGTGACCGAGTCGAGAGTGGTCCACAATGCGTACCATCACGCTCCCACAGTCGTCGTGGGGCTTGATGCGGCCGAGCTGGTGGTGGTGGTGGTGGAGGGTGTGAGTGGTGGTGGTGTGTGTGTGTGTGTGTGTGGGGGGGGGGGGGGGTGAAGGGGTGGTGACATGCTTTGTACATGCTTCACACCCAACTAGTTGAGGTAGTAGGGGGTGCACAATTCGTGCAGGCACGTCCAGGTGACCCAGTCGGGAGTGGTCCACAATGCGTACCATCACGCTTGCACAGTCGTCGTGGGGCTTGATGCGGCCAAGCTGGTGGTGGTGGTGGTTGGTGGGTGGGTGTGAGTGGGGTGTGTGTGAGTGGTGGTAGTGGTGGTGGTGGGTGGTGGTGGTGGTGGGGTCATGCTTCACACCCAACTCGTTGAGGTAGTAGGGGGCGCACAATGCAGGTTGTCAATGCATATGGGCACGCCCAGGTGACCGAGTCAGGAGTGGTCCACAATGCGTACCATCACGCTTGCGCAGTCGTCGTGGGCTTGATGCGGCCAAGCTGGTGGTGGTGGTGGTGGTGGAGGGTGTGAGTGGTGGTGGTGGTGATGGTGGTGGTGGTGATGGTGGTGGTATGTGAGTGTGGGTGGGTGAAGGGGTGGTGTCATGCTTGTGGTCATATATTTACCCAATTATGCTGAGTTAGGACACATTGCACACCATCACGCGAGCACAGTTGTCCTGGGGCTTGATGCAGTTAATAGTTTTTGTGTGTGTTCAAATTGAGCGACTTGGTGCGACTCCAGTGCCACCTGTTGTGCCCCGAACCTGAACCCTGGATAACATAGAGCGGAGCGCTAAGTATTTAGGGTTGGGGGTGGGTGGGGGGGCATTTCTGTCTAGTTCAGGCAGACCCATGCGTTGCAAAGCTGCGACTGAATGGCGATGCGTTGTCGGGAAATAAACGGGAAATAAACAGTCGGGAAATAAACAGTGATTTGTGTTCTCGACTTTTGTCATTTATTTATCTGAACATGATGAGATAAACCACATTGCAAACCAGCACACTTTTCGTTTTTATCCATCCATCCCTCCCTCCCTCCCCCCCTCCATCCCTCCTTTCATCCATCCATCCCTCCCTCCCTCCCCCCCTCCATCCCTCCTTTCATCCATCCATCCATCCATCCAAACATTCCCTTCTCCCTCCCCACCCACCCACTTACCCTCCCTCCCTCCCACCCTCCTTTCATTCATCCAACGAACCAACCAACCAACCAACCATCCATCCATCCAAACATTCATTTCTCCCTCCCACCCACCCTCCTTCTATCCCTCCCTCCCTCCCTCCTTTCATCAATCCATTCATTACTCCTTTCCTCCTTTCACACATCCATCTATCCATCCATCCATCCATACGTACGTACATACATACATGTGCGGCTGTATGTGAGCACCTGTGCATGTGAGCAACTATACATGTGAGGAGCACCTACCTTCATCCATCCATCCATCCATCCATACGTACATACATTTGTGGCCGTATGTGAGCACCCACATACATTTGACCCCTATATACACGTGTGGCCGTATGTGAGCACCCACATACATTTGACCCCTATATACACGTGTGGCCGTATGTGAGCACCCACATACATTTGACCCCTATATACACGTGTGGCCGTATGTGAGCACCCACATACATTTGACCCCTATATACACGTGTGGCCGTATGTGAGCACCCACATACATTTGACCCCTATATACACGTGTGGCCGTATGTGAGCACCCACATACATTTGACCCCTATATACACGTGTGGCAGTATGTGAGGAGCACCTACCTCCATCTGCTCCACCAGCATCCATAATTACATCCATGTGTGGCTGTATGTTACCCCTACATACACGTGTGATAGTATGTGAGGAGCACCTACCCTCATCTGCTCCATCAGAACCTTATATCCATCCATCCATCCATACATACATACATACATGACTACATACATGCGGCCACATGGCAGTATAAGAGGAGCACCTACCACCAGCATCCATCCATCCATCCATCCATCCATCCATACGTACATAACTACATACATGCGGCCACATGGAAGTATGAGAGGAGCATCTACCTTCATTTGCTCCACCAGCATCCATTCACCCATCCATCCATCCACACATGTGATCCCTACACACATGTGACCCCTACACACATGTGACCCCTACACACATGTGACCCCTACACACATGTGACCCCTACACACATGTGATCCCTGCACACATGTGACCCCTACACACATGTGACCCCTACACACATGTGACCCCTACACACATGTGACCCCTACACACATGTGACCCCTACACACATGTGACCCCTACACACATGTGACCCCTACACACATGTGACCCCTAAACACATGTGACCCCTACACACATGTGGGGCTGTATGTGAGCACCTATATATGAGAGGAGCACCTACCTTCATCTGTTCCACCAGAACCTTCTCCACATCTCCTTTGTTTGAAAACTCTTGGAGGATGAAGCGTGAGGGAACACCCTGTACGTGTATTGGTTTTGTTTGGTTTTGTTTGGTTTTGTTTGGGTTTGTTTGGGTGAAACAGCCACGTATGGTGTGTTGGGTTTGTTTGGGTGAAACAGCCACGTATGGTGTATTGGGTTTGTTTGGGTTTGTTTGGGTGAAACAGCCACGTATGGTGTGTTGAGTTTGTTTGGGTGAAACAGCCACGTATGGTGTGTTGGGTTTGTTTGGGTGAAACAGCCACGTATGGTGTATTGGGTTTGTTTGGGTGAAACAGCCACGTATGGTGTGTTGGGTTTGTTTGGGTGAAACAGCCACGTATGGTGTGTTGGGTTTGTTTGGGTGAAACAGCCACGTATGGTGTGTTGGGTTTGTTTGGGTGAAACAGCCACGTATTGTATTTGTTTGAAAACTGTTGGAGGATGAAGCACGAGCACTCAGTAAGTGTATTGGGTTTGTTAGGGTGAAGCAGCCACGTATTGTGTTGTTTGGGTGAAACAGCTTCATATTGTGTGTTGTTTGGGTGAAACAGCCAACTTGTGTGAGTTGTTTGGGTGGAAAAGCCTGTTTGTGTATTGGGTTTGTTTGGGTGAAACAGCCACGTATGGTGTGTTGTTTGGGTTAAACAGCCAAGGTGTGTCTTTGTTTGAAAACTGTTGGAGGATGAAGGGCGAGGGAGCACCATATACATGGATTGGGTTTGTTTGGGTGAAATAGCCAAGAAGTGTCTTTGTTTGAAAACTGTTGGAGGATGAAGGGCGAGGGAGCACCATATACATGGATTGGGTTTGTTTGGGTGAAATAGCCAAGAAGTGTCTTTGTTTGAAAACTGTTGGAGGATGAAGGGCGAGGGAGCACCATATACATGGATTGGGTTTGTTTGGGTGAAATAGCCAAGAAGTGTCTTTGTTTGAAAACTGTTGGAGGATGAAGGGCGAGGGAGCACCACATACATGGATTGGGTTTGTTTGGGTGAAATAGCCAAGAAGTGTCTTTGTTTGAAAACTGTTGGAGGATGAAAGGGCGAGGGAGCACCATATACATGGATTGGTTTGTTTGGGGAAATAGCGAAGAAGTGTCTTTGTTTGAAAACTGTGGAGGATGAAGGGCGAGGGAGCACCATATACATGGATTGGGTTTGTTTGGGTGAAATAGCCAAGAAGTGTCTTTGTTTGAAAACTGTTGGAGGATGAAGGGCGAGGGAGCACCATATACATGGATTGGGTTTGTTTGGGTGAAATAGCCAAGAAGTGTCTTTGTTTGAAAACTGTTGGAGGATGAAGGGCGAGGGAGCACTCAGTAAGTGTATTGGGTGGAGATCTTGGTGGATGGGAATTATTGGTTTTATTATTAGTTTTTATTATTAGTTTTGATAAAAGGTAATAATAACGCCTGGTGGGGCGTGGTGTTAAGGGAGCACGTCGTACGCGGGTGGGGAGCGGTCTCCTACCTCAACTGGACAAGCTACCATCGCGGTTGACGACGACCTGCAACGCCAAGAGCGACCGAAGGGGGAGTCGAACCCCCGACTCTTCATTCTTAAAGTGACTTAGTCTACCACTAGACCAATGTATATCACTGAAAGAGGCTTCATAAGTTTTGATTATTTGTGAGAGTGTGGGGTGGAAAGTATTGGGTTCAGAATTTGTGGCCTGGATAGCAGGGTACTACTTAGCGCGCACGGCAGCTCGGTGCCGCACTGCCTTTTTGAGCCCCTCTGCGCGTTTCACGCAGTTTTTTCAATCCCCTGTGGGCGCAGCGCGCACTTTTTGCACTTTTTGCACTTTTTGCACTAAAAAGAGCCGACCAATTTGCCGTTTGTGCGCTTTAAGCGCTGACCAATTTGGCAAGAAGTAGTACCCTGGTGGATAGCTTGGTGGATTGGAAGTAATGAAGTTTTGCAGGTTCGGAGGTTTGGTGGGGTGGGGTGGGGGGGGGGGGGGTGGAGAGCTTGGTGTGGTGCGGGCTGGGGTGGAGAGCTTGGTGGATTGGAATTATTGGAGTTTGCAGGTTCGGAGGTTTGGTGGGGTGGGTGGTGGTGGGGGGTGGAGAGCTTGGTAGGAGGGGGGAGCTGGGGTGGAGAGCTGGTGGACTGGAAGTATTGGAGTTTGCAGGTTCGGAGGTTTGGTGGGGTGGGGTGGTGGTGGGGGTGGAGAGCTTGGTGGGAGGGGGGAGCTGGGGTGGAGAGCTGGTGGACTGGAAGTATTGGAGTTTTGCAGGTTCAGAGGTTTGGAGAAACGGGGATTGGGGATATGCAGTATGAAATTGTTGGAGAAGAAGGGGTTGACGTGGTGTGGTGGTTGGTACTTGTGTACTGGGTGGAGAGCTGGGTGGATAAGAAGTGTTTGTTTTATCGTTTGTGAGGTGAAGAAAAGGGCTGCTTGCAAGCAGGTGGAAACAAGTGAGAGAAAGCACGCGAAGAAAAGTGAGAAACCAAGTGAGAAAACAGGTGAAGAAAAGTGAGAAAGCAGGTGAAAACAAGTGAGAGAAAACAGATGAAAACAAGTGAGCAAGCAGGTGAAAACAAGTGAGAGAAAGCACGTGAAGAAAAGTGAGAAACTAAGTGAGAAAACAGGTGAAAACAAGTGAGAATGCAGGTGAAAACAAGTAAGAGAAAACAGATGAAAACAAGTGAGCAAGCAGGTGAAAACAAGTGAGAGAAAACAGGTGAAGAAAAGTGAGAAAGCAAGTGAGCAAGCAGATGGACACAAGTGAGAGAGACAGGTGAAGAAATTTGAGCAAGCAGGTGAGCAAGCAAGTGAGAAAACAGTCAAACAAGTGAGAAAGCAGTCGAAACCAAGTGAGAAAACAGTCAAAATTGTGAGAAAGAACGCGAGAAAGCATGCAAAGACAAATGAGCAAACAGGTGGTTGGCAAGGAGGGTTGGGCAGGGGCGGGTGAGTTGGGCAGAGGCAGGTGGATACAAGTGAGCAACCAGGGATACACATGGGAGAGAACAGGTGGTCGCACCTTGAACAGAGGCAGGTGGATAAAAGTGAGAGAGAACAGGTGGTCGCACCTTGACCAGAGGCAGGTGGATACAAGTGAGCAACCAGGGATACACATGGGAGAGAACAGGTGGTCGCACCTTGACCAGAGGCAGGTGGATAAAAGTGAGAGAGAACAGGTGGTCGCACATTGACCAGAGGCAGGTGGATACAAGTGAGCAACCAGGGATACACATGGGAGAGAACAGGTGGTCGCACCTTGACCAGAGGCAGGTGGATACAAGTGAGACAGAACAGGTGGTCGCACCTTGAACAGAGGCAGGTGGATAAAAGTGAGACAGAACAGGTGGTCGCACCTTGAACAGAGGCAGGTGGATAAAAGTGAGACAGAACAGGTGGTCGCACCTTGACCAGAGGCAGGTGGATACAAGTGAGCAACCAGGGATACACATGGGAGAGAACAGGTGGTCGCACCTTGACCAGAGGCAGGTGGATAAAAGTGAGAGAGAACAGGTGGTCGCACCTTGACCAGAGGCAGGTGGATACAAGTGAGCAACCAGGGATACACATGGGAGAGAACAGGTGGTCGCACCTTGACCAGAGGCAGGTGGATAAAAGTGAGACAGAACAGGTGGTCGCACCTTGAACAGAGGCAGGTGGATAAAAGTGAGACAGAACAGGTGGTCGCACCTTGGAACAGAGGCCAGGTGGATAAAAGTGAGACAGAAAAAAACAGGTGGTAGCACAATGCCCAGAGGCAGGTGGATAAAAAGTGAGACGAAAGCGTGGTGCACTTGACCAAGGCATGGTGGTACAAGTGAGCAACCAGGGTACAAGTGAGACAGAAGGTGGGTCGCACCTTGACAAGAGGCAGGGGGGATTACAAGAGAGACAGAACAGGTGGTCGCACCTGACAGTGGCAGGGGGGAACAAAGTGCGAACGAAACAGGTGTGGTCGCACCTTGGCCAGAGGCAGGTGGATACAAGTGAGACAGAACAGGTGGTCACACCTTGACCAGAGGCAGGTGGATAAAAGTGAGACAGAACAGGTGGTCGCACCTTGACCAGAGGCAGGTGGATAAAAGTGAGACAGAACAGGTGGTCGCACCTTGACCAGAGGCAGGTGGATAAAAGTGAGACAGAACAGGTGGTCGCACCTTGACCAGAGGCAGGTGGATAAAGTGAGACAGAACAGGTTGGGTGACCTGAAACAGAGGCAGGTGGATAAAAGTGAGAGAGAACAGGTGGTCGCACCTTGACCAGAGGCAGGTGGATAAAAGTGAGAGAAAACAGGTGGTCGCACCTTGAACAGAGGCAGGTGGTAGGCTCCTGATGCGATGTAGCGTCCATTGCGTTCGAAAGCAGCAACGCAGCCAAGCCAGCTGGCATGCTAGCACCAGTGGTTGGCACAAGAAGTCTGCGTGGGTGGGGTGGGGTAGGGTAGGGTGGATAGGAGTGGGGAGGGGAGGGTTGGGTTGAATTGGGCTGGGCTGGGTTGGGTTTGGGTTGGGTTGGGTTGGGTTGGGTTGGGTTGGGTTGGGTTGGGTTGGGTTGGTTGGTTGGTTGGGGTGACATATTAGCACCAGTGGTTGGCACAAGAAGTCTGTGTGGGTGGGGTGGGGTAGGGTGAGGTGGGGAGGGTATGTGGAATTGGGTTGGGTTGGGTTGAAGTGGTTGGGCTGGGTAGGGTTTGGTTTGGTTTGGTTTGGTTGGGTTGGTTTGGGTTGGTTTGGTTTGGGTTGGGTTGGGTTTGTTTGGTTGGTCGGTTGGGGTGCCATATTAGCACCAGTGGTTGGCACAAGAAGTCTGTGTGGGTGGGGTGGGGTAGGGTGGGGTGGGGAGGGGTGGGTTAAATTGGGTTGGGTTGGGTTGGGTTGGGTTGGGTTGGGTTGGGTTGGGTTGGGTTGGGTGGGTTGGGTTGGGTGGGTTTGGTTTTGTTGTGGTGGCATACTAGCACCAGCGGTTGGAACAAGAAGTCTGCGTGGGTGGGGTGATGTAGGTTAGGGTGGTGTGGGGTGGGAAGGGTTATGTGGGAATTGGGTTGGGTTGGTTGGAGTGGCAGGCTAGGACCAGTGGTTGGCAGAAGAAGTCTGCGTGGGTTGGGTGGGGAAGGCGGGGTGAGGAGAGAATGGAAGGAAATGAAGGGGAGGGGGGAGCGGGAGGGGTTTGCTCCCGTTCCTTGGAGGAGAGAAGAAGGGTAACGGATAGGACAAGGGCGAGGAACGGGTATGGGTAGTGGTTAGGGTAGGGAAGGGAATGGGAAGGGCAAGGGTTATAGGGAAGGGAAGAGGAAGGGAAGGGAAGAAGGGAACGGAAGGGAAGGAAAGGGACAGGGGAAGGGAAGGGAAGGGAAGGGAAGGGGACAGGGAAGGGAAGGAAAGGAAAGGGAAGGGAGGGGGAGGGAAGGGAAGGAATGTAAGGTAAGGTAAGGGGAGGTAAGGGAAGGGGATGGGGAAAGGGAAGGGGAGGGAAGGGAAGGGGGGGGAAAAGGAAGGGAAGGAAGGAAGGGGAGGGAAAGGAAGGGGAGGGGAGGGAGAAGGGAGGGCGGGGGAGGGAGGGAAGGGAAGGGACGGGAAAGGGTAGGGAAGTTGACGTGAAGTGAAGGGGAAGGGAAGGGAAAGGGAAGGGAAGGGAGGGAAGGGAAGGGGGAGCAACACAAAAATCAGGGAAAGGGCGAGGGAGGGGAGGGAAAGGATAGGGGAGGGAAAGGAAGGAAGGGGAGGGGAGGGGGAGGGTGAGGGGAGGGAAGGGAGGGGAGGGGAGGGAATGGGGAGGGAAAGGAAGGGGAGGCAAAAAGAAGGGAGAGGGGAGGGAAAGGAAGGGGAGGGGAGAGGAGGGGAGGGGAAGCGGGAAAGGAAGGGGAGCTTGGGGAGGAGAAGAGGGGGATTGGGCGAGGGGAGGGGAGGGGAGGGCGGGGGAGGGGAGGGGGAGGGGAGGGGAGGAAGGGAAGGGAAGGGAAGGGGAGGGAAGGGGAGGAAAGGAAGGGGATGGAAAGGAAGTGAGGGAAAGGAAGGGGAGGGGACGGAAAGCAAGGGGAGGGGAGGGGAGGGGAAAGGAAGGGAAGGGGAGGGGAGGGAAAGGAAGGGGGGGGGGGGGGGAGGGAGGGGAGGGGAGGGAGGGGAGGGGAGGGAGGGAAAGGAAGGGGAGGGGAGGGAAGGAAAGGAGAGGGGAGGGGAGGGAAGGAAGGGAAGGGGGAGGGGAGGGAAAGGAAGGTGAGGGGAGGAAGGGAAAGGAAGCGTGAGGTGAGGTGAGGTGAGGTGAGGTGAGGTGAGGGAGGGTGGGGGAGGGAAGGCAAGGGGAGGGAAAGGGAGGGAAAGGCAAGGGAGGAAAGGAAAGGGGAGGGGAGGGAAAGGAAGGGAGGGAAAGGAATGGGGGGGAGGCGAGGGGAGGGGAGGTGAAGGGGGGGGGGAGGGGGGAGGGGAGGGGGAGGGGAGGAAAGGAGGGGGAGGGAAAGGAAAGGAAGGGGAGGGGAGGGGAGCGGGAGGGAGGGGAGGGGAGGGGAGGGGGGCATATAGCACCAGTGGTTGGCACAAGAAGTCTACATGGTTGGGTAGGGTTGGTTTGGTTGGGGTTACGTTAGGCTAGGTCGGGGTGGGTTGGATTTGGTTGGGTTGGGTTGGGTTGGGTTGGGTTGGGTTGGGTTGGGTTGGGAGGGAGGGAGGGAGGGAGGGAGAGAACCCTGGATGGCTGTGTACTTGTGTATTTTCTCATAGGTTAAAGGGAGGGGGATAAGGGTTCAGGGTTCAGTTCATCAATTTATTGTTTTAGCCCTTCCTGTCACGTTGGGGCTTTAGTCCCTTTAGCCTATTTGGCCTACCCCTGGACTGTAACATACATACAGGATTAAGTCACAAACAATGTAGCAAGCAAGTTACAAACAAGCAACACTGTTTTTTATGTAACACGTCGCAAATTGAGTGCCTCAGTGTGACCCCAGTGCGACGCGCTCCCCCCCGAAAAATCCTCTGGACTTTTAACATACATACAGAACCCAGCTGCTGTTGATGATGATGGCAAGGCCCTTGTCGTATAAAACCTCCGTGAAGTGCCGAAAACCGTCAGTCCATCCCCTTGCCTGTAACATACATACAGAACCCAGCTGCTGTTGATGATGATGGCAAGGCCTTTGTCGTGTACAACATCCGTGAAGTGCTGAAAACCGTCAGTCCATCCCTTGGACTGTAACAACAACATGTATGTACTTGTAGATGGAAGGGAGAGGGCCAGGAGGGTAGGGAGGGAGGAAGAGAACCCACCTGATGTGGATGATGATGGATGGCCAAAGCCAAGCCAAGCCAAGCCAAGCCAAGCCAAGCCAAGCCAAGCCAAGCCAAGCCAAGCACCCAAGTGACCCACCTGATATCGATGATGATGGATAGCCCAGCGGCGGCGGCAGAGTGAGTGGGAGCCCAGGTGACAGCCCAAGCCAAGCCCAAGCCCAAGCCAAGCCAAGCCCAAGCCAAGCCAAGCCTAGCCAAGCCAAGCCAAGCCAAGCCAAGCCAAGCCAAGCCAAGCACCCAAGTGACCCACCTGATATCGATGATGATGGATAGCCCAGCGGCGGCGGCAGAGTGAGTGGGAGCCCAGGTGACAGCCCAAGCCAAGCCCAAGCCCAAGCCAAGCCAAGCCCAAGCCAAGCCAAGCCTAGCCAAGCCAAGCCAAGCCAAGCCAAGCCAAGCCAAGCCAAGCCAAGCCAAGCACCCAAGTGACCCACCTGATATCGATGATAATGGATAGCCCAGCAGCAGCGGCGGAGTGAGCGGGGGCCCAGGCGATAGCCCAAGCCAAGCCAATCCAATCCAAGCCAAGCCAAGCACCCAAGTGACTAGGGACTAGAACCAACCGTCAGTACGTCCAGTACTGCAACTTTAGGGGATCCTCAGCAACCTTCTCTGCACCCCTACGGCACTTTTTACCACCCAGAACGCACCCTCTTAAGCTAAACGACCCAGAATGCAAGCCCAAGCCCAAGCCAAATGCAATTCAAGCCAAAGCCGAAGCTAAATGAACCAGAATACAAGCCCAAGCCCAAGCCAAATGCATTTCAAGCCCAAGCCCAAGCCAAATGACCCAGAATGCAAGCCCGAGCCAAATCTATAGGGTGCCAAAGACCCCAGAATGCACCTTCTTAAGCCAAATTTATAGGGTGCCAGAGCCCCCCCAACTTTACAGTGACGAGACTCAATGCTTTTTCTTGTAAGCCTTTCCTTTCACAGTTGGGCAAGTCCCTTTAGCCTTTTGGGCCGACCCTTGGACTGTAACAGACATACCAAGAGACTAGGGACGAGAACCCACCTGATATCGATGATGATGGCAAGGCCCTTGTCGTACACCACGTCCATGAAGTCCTGAAAACCGGCAGTCTATCCCCTGGACAGTAACAAGACTTGTGTTAACTTGTCCATTGAAGGGAGGGGGCCAGAGGGGTAGGGAGGGAGGAAAAGAACCCACCTTACATCGATGATGATGGATAGCCCAGCGGCGGCGGCATAGTGAGTGGGAGCCCAGGTGATAGCCCAAGCCAAGCCCAATCCCAAGCCCAAGCCAAGCCAAGCCCAAGTCAAGACAAGCAAGCCCAACAGGACAAAGACAAGCCCAAGCCCAGGTGAGATTTTAGGCCCAAGGCCAAGCCCAAGCCCCACCGCCCAAGCCAAGCCAGCCCAAGTCAAGACAAGCCCAGCCCAAACAAGACAAGCCAAGCCAAGGTGAGGTGTAGCCCAGCCAAGCCCAAGCCCAAGCCAACCAAGCCAAGCCAAGCCCAAGTTCAAGACAAAGCCCAAGCCCAAGACAAAGACAAGCCCAAGCCAGGTGGCAGCCCAAGCCAAAGCCAAGCCAGGCCACAAGCCAAGCCAAGCCCAGTCAAGAAAAGCCCAAAAGCCAAGGAACAAGACAAGCCAACCCCAGGTGATAGCCCAAGCCAAGCCCAAGCCCAAGCCCAAGCCAAAGCCAAGCCCAAGTCAACACAAGCCCAAGCCCAAGACAAGGACCAAAACAAGCCCAAGCCCAGGTGATAGCCAACGCCAAGCCCACAGCCCAAGCCCAAGCCAAGCAAATCCCAAGTCAAAGACAAGCCCAAGCCCCAGGTGATAGCCCAAGCCAAGCCCTAAGCCCAACCCAAGACAGGTCCAGCCAAAAAACCCAAACAGTCAAGGCCCAAGCCAAGTCAAGACAAGCCCAAGCCAGGTGGGGTGATAGCCCAAAAGCAAGGGGGGGGGGCCAGCCAAGACCCAAGCCAAGCCAAGCCAAGCCCAAGTCAACACAAGCCCAAGCCCAAGACAAGACAAGCCCAAGCCCAGGTGATAGCCCAAGCCAAGCCCAAGCCCAAGCCCAAGCCAAGCCAAGCCCAAGTCAAGACAAGCCCAAGCCCAGGTGATAGCCCAAGCCAAGCCCAATCCCAAGCCCAAGCCAAGCCAAGCCCAAGTCAAGCCAAGCCCAAGCCCAAGACAAGACAAGCCCAAGCCCAGGTGATAGCCCAAGCCAAGCCCCAAGCAAGCCAAGCCAAGCCCAAGCCCCAAGCCCAAGCCAAGCCAAGCCCAGTCCAAGAAAGGCCCAAGCCCAGGTGATATAGCCCAAGCAAGCAAAGCCAAAGCCCAAGCCCAGGCCAAGGCCCAAGTCAAGCCAAGCCCAAGCCAAAGACAAGGGACAAACCCAAGCCCAGGTTGATAGCTCCAAGCCAAGCCCAAGCCCCAAGCCCAGCCAAGCCAAGCCCAAGTCAAGACAAGCCCAAGACCAGTGATAGCCCAAGCAAGCCAAAAGCCAGCCCAAGCCAAGCAAGCCCAAGTCAAGAAAGACCCAAGCCAAAACAAGACAAGCCCAAGCCCAAGGTGATAGCCTCAAGCCAAGCCCAAGCCCCAAGCCCAAGCCAAGCAAGCCCAAGTTCAAGACAAGCCAAGCCCAAGACAAGACAGCCCACGGCCCAGGTGATAAGCCCAAGCCACGCCCAAGGCCCAAGCCCAAGCCAAGCCAAGCCCAAGTCAAGACAAGCCCAAGCCCAAGACAAGACAAGCCCAAGCCCAGGTGATAGCCCAAGCCACGCCCAAGCCCAAGCCCAAGCCAAGCCAAGCCCAAGTCAAGACAAGCCCAAGCCCAAGACAAGACAAGCCCAAGCCCAGGTGATAGCCCAAGCCAAGCCCAAGCCCAGGCCCAAGCCAAGCCAAGCCCAAGTCAAGACAAGCCCAAGCCCAAGACAAGACAAACCAGCCCAGGTGATAGCCCAAACAAGCCCAAGCCCAAGACAAGCCAGCCCAAGTCAAGACACGCCCAAGCCAAGACAAGACAACCCAAGCCCAGGTGATAGCCCAAGCCAACGCCAAGCCCAACAAGCCCAAGCCAAGCCAAGCCCCAAGCAAGCACGCCCAAGCCCAGGAACAAGACAAGCCCAAAGACAGGGGTGATAGCCCAAGCAAAAGCCCAAGCCAGGCCAAAGCCAAGCCACGCTCCAAGTCAACACAAGCCCACCAGCGCTCAAGAAGACCAAGACCGCCAAAGCCCAAGGTGACAGCCCAAGGCCAAGCCCCTAAGCCCAACCGCCACAAGCCAAGCCAAGCCCAAGTCGAGACAAGCCCAAGCCCAGGTGATAGCCCAAGCCAAGCCCAAGCCTAAGCCCAAGCCCAAGCCAAGCCAAGCCCAAGTCAAGCCAAGCCCAAGCCAAGCCAAGCCAAGCCCAAGCCAAGCCAAGCCAAGCACCCAAGTGACTAGGGACTAGAACCCACCGGATGTCGATGATGATGGCAAGGCCCTTGTCGTAAACCACGTCTGTGAAGTGCTGGGAACCGTCAGTACGTCTAGCACTGCGACTTTAGGGGGTCCTCAGCACCCTTTTCTGCACCCCTACGGCACTTTTTACCACCCAGAACGCACCCTCTTAAGCTAAATGACCCAGAATGCAAGCCCAAGCCCAAGCCAAATGCAATTCAAGCCAAAGCCAAGCCAAGCACCCAAGTGACTAGGGACCAGAACCCACCGGATGTCGATGATGATGGCAAGGCCCTTGTCGTACACCACGTCTGTGAAGTGCTGAAAACCGTCGGTCCATCTGGGGTCTGACAGGTAGGACGTCATGTCATAGTCCAGTGTGGCTTTCATACAATCAACCACGGGGGTGTCTCCGTAGAAGCTGCCGGGGGGGGCGAAGGTGATGAGGGAGGCGGAGGGAAGCTGCCGCTCAAGTCGGAGTGCGCCGTCCACTGCCACGAAGAAGCCGAGGTCGGAGTAGTACTCGTGGGCGAAATTGTAGTTGATGGGAACTGGAGAGGGGAGGGGGTAATTGAGGGGGGGAGATGGGAGGGGGGTAGTTGAGGGGGGGGGGGGAGTGAGGGGGGAGAGATGGGAGGGGGGGAGTTGAGGGGGGGGGGAGTGAGGGGGGGGAGAAGGTAGGTGCGGGTGGGAGGGGGTTAGTTGAGGGTGGGAGGGGGTGGTAGTTGAGGGTGGGAGGGGTAGTTGAGGGTGGGAGGGGGGTAGTTGAGGGGGGAGGGGGGTGGGGGGGTAGGTGAGATGGGGAGGAGGGAGGTGAGGGTGGGTGGGTGGGGGGTAGGTGAGGGTGGGAGGGGGTGGGGGGAGGGTGGGAGGGGGGACGTTGTGTGTGTGGGGTGTGTGTGGACTGGCTTGAGTAGGTATGTGTTAGGAAGGTGGTAGAAAAAAAAAAAAAATCAGCCCCACTTGATCCTTCTTCAACTTACCCCTCCGCTAGCGCCGCTCCATGGTCCTCCCATCACCTTCATCAGTGCTTCCCCTCAGTACCTCCCCCCCCCCCCCCCCCCCCCCCCCCCCCTCTCACCACCACACCACCACCACCTACACCAGTGCTTACCCTCAGTACACCACCAACCCCTCCCCCCCTCACCTCCCTCTACACCCTCAACTAGCCCCTCCCAACCTCGCCTCCCCCCCTCCCACCCTCACAACCCCCCCACCCCACCCCACCCCACCCCACCACACACCCCCATCACCTTCACCTTCACCTTCATCAGTTGCTTCCCCTCAGACTCCCCCCCCCCCTCCCCCCTCACCTCCCTCCTACACCCCTCAACTACCCCCTTCCAGCCTCGCCCCCCCCCCCCCCCCCCCCCCCCCCCCCAACACTACACCACCACCACACCCCCATCACCTACATCGTTGCTTCCCTTCATAGCAGCTCAATCCAGTCAGTGAGTTCTACATCTGTCGACGGCAGATTGGCTCCCAGCTCCATGGGCTATCTCCCAGCCCCCCCTCCCCCCTCCGAAACGACCATACCCATCCATCTTCCCCCTCCCCCCCCCCATCACCTACATCAGTAGTTCAGGTCTATGTGCTATCTCTCAGCCCCCCCCCCCCCCCCCCCCCCCCCCCCCCCCCCTCCCCCCTTTCCCCCGCCATCACCTACATCTGTGGTTCCCTTCATAGCAGCTTCAATCCACTCAGTGAGTATAACATCTGTCGACGGCAGATTAGATCCCAGTTCAATGGGTTATCTCCCCCCCCCCCCCCCCCCCCCCCCCCCAAACGACAAGGTCAAATTGGAGGCCAGGACGATGGGCTGTCTCTCAGCCTGGGCAGCCCCCCCCCCCCCCCCCCCCCCCCCCCTCATCACCTACATTCGTGATTCCCTTCATAGCAGCGTCAATCCAAGCAGATCCAATCCAATCAGTTCAGTTCAACATCTGTAGATGGCAGATTGGCACCCAGTGATATTGGGCTATTTCTCCGCCTTGGCAGGCTCATCCCCCATCCACCCACCCACACAAATCGCCCCCCCCCCATACCCCCCCCACACCCCACGCCCTCCCACCCCAACGACAATACCAATCCGTCATTCCCCCTCCACCGCCATCACCAACATCTGTGGTTCCCTTCATAGCAGCTTCAATCCAGTCAGTGAGTTCGACATCTGTCGACGGCAGATTAGCGCCCAGCTGCATGGCGGGCTCAGCCTCTTCTGGATCTGTTTCTTCTTCTCCTCCTCTGCGTTTGAACATGCCAGCTAGGCCTCTGGGGAGGGGTGGGGTTGGGGGTTGGGTTGGGTTGGGTTGGGTTGGGTTGGGTTGGGTCGGGTTGGGTTGGGTTGGGTTGGATTGGATCCCAGCTGCATGGCGGGCTCAGCCTCTTCTGGATCTGTTTCTTCTTCTCCTCCTCTGCGTTTGAACATGCCAGCTAGGCCTCTGGGGAGGGGAGGGGGTGGGGGTGGGCACACCTGGCATCAGTGCGTTTGAACATGCCAGCTCGGCCTCTGTGGAGGGGGAAAGGGACACAAATCAGGTGGCGGTGGCGCTGCAATTGTGTGAGTGTGTGTGTGTGTGTGTGTGTGTGTGCGAGGGGGGAGGATACCATCAGTTGGCGGGCGCGTTGGAGCAGCATTTGAACATGCCAGCAAGGCCTCTGTGGAGGGGACACACACACACACACACGAACACAAACATCAGTTGGTGGTGGCGCTGCAATTGTGGGGTGTGTGGGTGGGACACACACACACACATCAGTTGGCGGTGGAGCTGGCGGTGGCGCTGCAATTGTGTGGGTGTGGGTGTGGGTGGGGGGCACATCAGTTGGCGGTGGCGCTGACGGTGGAGCTGCAATTGTGTGGGTGGGTGGGTGTATGGGGAGGGGGGGCATCAGTTGGCGGTGGCGCTGGCGGGTGGCGCTTGCAATTGTGTGTGTGTGTGTGTATGGGGGGGGGGGGGGGGGGGGGGGCATAAGTTGGAGGTGGCGCTGGCGGTGGCGCTGCAATTGTGTGGGTGGGTGGGTGGGTGGGTGGGTGACACATCAGTTGGCGGTGGAGCTGCGTTTGCACATGCCAGCTAGGGCCTCTGTGGAGGGGTGGAGGGTGTGTGTGGGGTGTGTGTGGTGTGTGTGTGTGTGTGTGTGTGTGTGGGGGGGGGGGGGGGGGGGGGGGGCACACCTGTGGAGGGTGTGTGTGTGCGTGGTGGGAGGACACAACATCAGTTGGCGGGCGTGGTGAAGCAGCGTTTGCACATGCCAGCTAGGCCTCTGTGGAGGGGTGTGTAGTGTGTGTGTGTGTGTGTTGGGGGGGGGGGGGGGGGGGGGCACACCTGTGGAGGGTGTGTGTGTGCGTGGTGGGAGGACACACGTTAGTTGGTGGGCGCGTGATTGAAGCAGCGTTTGCACATGCCAGCAAGGCCTCTGTGGAGGGGTGTAGTGTGTGTGTGGTGTGTGTTTGTTGTGTGTGTGTGTGTGTGTGGGGGGGGGGGGGGGGGGGGGGGCACACCTGTGGAGGGTGTGTGTGTGCGTGGTGGGAGGACACACGTTAGTTGGCGGGCGCGGTGTGAAGCAGCGTTTGCACATGCCAGCAAGCCTTTGTGGAGGGGGTAGGGTGTGTGTGGGGGTGGGGGTGTGGGGGGGGGGGGGTGGGGTGTGTGTGTGTGTGTGGGGGGGGGGGGGGGGGGGTACACCTGTGGAGGGTGTGTGTGTGCGTAGTGGGAGGACACACGTTAGTTGGCGGGCGCGGTGGAAGCAGCGTTTGCACATGCCAGCAAGGCCTCTGTGGAGGGGGTGTAGGGTGGGTGGGTGTGTGGGTGGGTGGGGGGGTGGGGGGGGGGGGGCACACCTGTGGAGGGTGTGTGTGTGTGTGCGTGGTGGGAGGACACACATCAGTTGGCGGGCGCGGTGAAGCAGCGTTTGCACATGCCAGCAAGGCCTCTGTGGAGGGGGGGGGGGGGGGGGGGGGAACACATACATCAGTTGGCGGTGAAGCAGCGTTTGAACATGCCAGCTAGGCCTCTGGGGAGGTGTGGGGGCACATACATCAGTTGGCGGTGGCCATGGCCCTTGCTGGCTGTCCCTGGGAACCAGAGATCAACAGACCCGCCAACCAACTCTAAACATAAACAAAGGAACACTGCACACCCAGCCTTTGGCAGCAGTGGCGGTGGTGGTGGCGCTTGTGGTGTTTGCTATCTTACTTATTCGTGTAAACTCGATATCAACAGACCAGCCTGCACCCAGCCCTAAATAGAAAGAAACAAACAAACACTGCACACCCAGCCTTTGGCGGCAGTGGTAGTGGCGGTGGTGGTGGGGCTTGGGGTGTTTGCACTACTGGTTGTGAATCTGAGATTAATTTACCAGTCCGCACCCATCCCTACCTAGTATGTCCGTATTTGTGCAGTCCGGGGGTATCCAAATAGGGGGGGGGGAAATAGTACACTACTCACCCAGCCTTTGGTGGGGGTGGTGGCAGTGGTGGCGGTGGTGGTGGTGGCAATGGTGGTGGTGGTGGTGGTGGCAGTGGTGGTGGTGGCAGTGGTGGTGGTGGCAGTGGTGGTGTTTGTTATCTTGGCTGACCTGTGAAGTCGAGATCAACAGACCAGCCTGCACCCAGCCCTAAATAGAAACAAAGGAACACTACTCACCCAGCTTTTGGCGACAGTGGTGGTGGGGGCAGTGGTGGTGGTGGTGGTGGTGGGGTGGCAGTGGTGGTGGTGGTGGTGGTGGCAGTGGTGGTGTTTGTTATCTTGGCTGACCTGTGAAGTCGAGATCAACAGACCAGCCTGCACCCAGCCCTAAATATAAACAAAGGAACACTACTCAACCAGCTTTTGGTGGTGGTGGTGGTGGGGGCAGTGGTGGTGGTGGTGGTGGTGGTGGCAGTGGTGGTGTTTGTTATCTTGGCTGACTTGTGAACTAGAGATCAACAGACCAGCCTGCACCCAGCCCTAAATATAAACAAACAAACAAACAAACAAACAAACAAACAAACACCACTCACCCAGCCTTTGGCGGCAGTGGTGGTGGTGGGGAGTGTGGGAGTGGGGGGGGCTTGTGGTGTTTGGTATCTTGGCTGTCCCTGGTAACCCAATAACAGCATACAAGCTGTGCCCAAACCTATATAGAAACAAACAAACAAGCAAATAAACATACAAACAAACAAATAAACAAACAAACAAAACATACAAACAAATAAACAAATAAACAGACAAACAAACAAACAAACAAACAAGCAAATAAACAAGCAAACACTACTCACCCAGCCTTTGGTGGTGGCGGTTTTGGTTTCGCTTGTGGTGGTGGTGCTGATGGCTGTCCCTGTGAACCCGGCATCAACATACGAGCAGCTTCTCGTACGAACAGAGGTTGGCGCTGGAGCACCTTCGCATATAGCTTGCGCTCAACTGTGGGTGGGTGGGTGGGGTGGGGGGGGTAAGTGGGTGGGGTGGGGTGGGGTGGGGTGGGTGGGTGGAGTGGGGTGGTGTGGTGTGGAGTGGGAGGGGGGGGGGGTAAGTGGGTTGGTGGGGGGTGGGGTGGGGTGGTGTGTGTGTCTGTTGGGTGGTTAGTTTGCTTGCACATTGGCGCTGGAGCACCTTGGCATATAGCTTGCGCTCAACTGGGGGTGGGGGCGTGGGTGGGTTGGGGTAGGCGGGTGGGGTGGGGGTAGGGCGGGGGTGGTGTGTGTGTTGGTTGGTTTAGTTTGCTTGCACGTTAGCGCTGGAGCACCTTTGCATATAACTTGCGCTCAACTGGGGGTGGGTGGGTGGGGTGTAGGTTGGGTGGTTTAGTTTGCTTGCACATTGGCGCTGGAGCACCTTTGTATATAGCATCCGCTCAAATGGGGGTGGGGGGTGGGGTGGGTGAGGTGGTTTAGTTTGCTTGCACGTTGGCGCTGGAGCACCTTTGTACATAGCATGCGCTCAACTGGGGGTGGGGTGGGTAAGTGGGTGGGGGTGGGTCAGGGTGTGTGGTGAGTGTTTGTGTGTTGGGTGGTTTAGTTTGCTTGCATATTGGCGCTGGAGCACCTTTGCATGTAGCTTGCGCTCAACTGGGGGTGGGGGTGGGGGTGTGGGGTGGGGTAAGTGGGTAGGGTGGGATGGGGTGGGGTGGCGTGGGGGTGGGGTAAGTGAGTAGGTGGGGTGGGGAGGGGATGGTGTGGGTGTGGGGTGGGGTAAGTGAGTAGGTGGTGTGGGGAGGGGATGGTGTGGGTGTGGGGGTGGGTAAGTGGGTAGGTGGGGTGGGGAGGGGATGGTGTGGGTGTGGGGTGGGGTAAGTGGGTAGGTGGGGTGGGGAGGGGATGGTGTGGGTGTGGGGTGGGGTAAGTGGGTGTGGGTGGTGTGGGTGTGGTGTGGGTGGGTGGAGTGGGTGGTTTAGTTAGCTTGCATGTTGCTACTGTCCATGGGTAGCTGGTTAGGCTGAAGGAGCTTGGCCAAGTTTAGGTAGCTGCGGTTTCGGTATGTACCTTTCGCATTCAGCGTGCGATTCTCAGCAAGAAGTTCACATGGGTGTGGGGGGGGGTAGGTGGGGTGGGGTGGGTGGGTGGGGGGGTGAGGTGGTGTGGTTGTGGTTTAGTATCTTGCAGTCTTGGTATGAACCTTCGCAACAGCGTGAGTGCGATCAATAGCAAAAGAGGTTCAAATGTGTGTGGGGTGGGGTCGGTGGGGGGGGGTGGGTGGGGGGGGGGGTGAGGTGGGTGGGGGTGGGGTAGGGGGGCGGGTGATGTGAGGTGGGGGGGCCCGGGGGGGGGGTGAGGGCGGGGGGGGGCGGGCGCGAGGAGGGGGGTGGGGTGGTGGTGGGGGTGGAGCTGGTAGGGGGGTTGCGGTGGAGGGGGGGGGGGTTTGAAGTGGGGAGGGGGTGGGGAGTGGGGGCGGGGGAGGTGGGTGGGGGGGGTGAGGTGGGGGGGGGTGAGGTGGGGGGGGGTGGGGTGAGGTGGGTGGGGGTGAGGTGGGTGGGGGTGGGGTGAGGGGGGTGGCGGGTGAGGTGGGTGGCGGGGCGGTGGGGTAGGTGGGGGGGAGGTGGGGTGGGGGTTTGGGGTGAGGTTGGGTGGGGGTGGGGGTGGGGGTGATGAGGTGGGGGGGGGTGAGGTGGGGTGGGGGTGGGGTGAGGTGGGTGGGGTGTGGGTGAGGGGGTGGGGGTGAGGTGGGTGGGGGGTGGGGGTTGGCGTGGGGAGGGGTGGGGGTGAGGTGGGTGGGGGTGGGGTGGTAGGTGGGGGTGGGGTAGGTGGGGGTGGCGTTGAGGTGGGTGGTTGTTGTTATCTTGCATGTCTGGTATGAAACCTTCGCATACAGCGTGCGATGCAAACCTAGGCAAGAAGGTTACATTGTGTGGGGTGGAGGTGGTGCAGGGTGGGTGGGGGTGGGGGGTGGGGGGGGGTTTTTTGGGGTGGGGTGAGGTGGGTGGTGTGGGTTGGGTGGTTTAGGTCGCTTTCATGTGTCGGTATAAACCTTCACATGCAGCGTGCGATCAACTAGCAAGAATGTCAACATGGGGGTGGGGGTGGGGTAGGGTGGTGTGGGGATGGTGTGGGGTGGGTGGGGGTGAGGTAGGGTGGTGTGGGGATGGTGTGAGGTGGATGGTGTGGTGTGGTGTGGTGTGGTGTGGTGTGGTGTGGTGTGGTGTGGTGTGGCTGGGGGTGGGATGGTTTAGTTAGCTTTCATGTATCGGTATGCACCTTCACATACAGCGTGGGGTCAACACACAAGAAGGTTCACATGGGGGTGGTGTGGGTGGTGTGGGTGGTGTGGGTGGTGTGGTGTGGGGATGGTGTGGTGTGGGTGGGGTGGGGTAGGGTGGTGTGGGGATGGTGTGGTGTGGATGGGCTGGGGTGTGGTTTGGTGTGGTGTGGTGTGGTGGGTAGTTTAGTTAGCTTTCATGTATCAGTATATACCTTCACATACAGCGTGCGATCAACTAGCAAGAATGTAAACATGGGGGTGGGGGTGGGGTAGGTGGGTGGGTGGTGTGAGGTGGTGTGAGGTGGTGTGGTGTGGAGTGGGTTGGGTGGCGTGGGGTATGTGGGTGGTGTGAGGAGGTGGGGTGTGTGTGGGTGGTGTGAGGTGGTGTGGTATGTGTGTGGTGTGGTGCGGTGTGGGCGGGCTGAGGTGTGGTGTGGGTGGTGTGGTGTGGTGTGGGGTGTGTGTGGGTGGTGTGCTGTGGTGTGGTGTGCTGTGGGGGTGGGGTGCGGTGGTATGGGGAGGGGGGGGGGGGGGGGGGGAGGTGAGGTGGTGTTGTGTGGGTAGTGTTTGGTTGGGCCAAACGATTCAACCAACCTCCAACTCAACCACCCTCAGTAAACTAGATTGATTGTAATTATTCCTGGCCCGACCTGTCCCGCCCCCACCCCATCCCAATTCCCCCCCCCCCACCCCACCCCACCCCACACACACCCAACACCCACACCCCACATACCCTCCCCCACACAACACCAGCTCCCCTGTGCACCCACCTGCACTGGGAATGTTGCCCCCCCCACCCCCCACCCCCCCCACCCCACACACACCCCACATACCCTCCCCCACACAACACCAGCTCCCCTGTGCACCCACCTGCACTGGGAATGTTGCCCCCCACCCCACCCCACCCCCCACCCACACACCCCACCCCCCACCCCACACACACCCTCCCTCTTTGTGGATGGTGACTCAAGCAATCGTGCAAAAGCTGCTTTTTCTAGGATGCTCACTAAGGCCCAAAAGGCACACCACATGCTCCGTAGGCGATGCCATACTATGGAGATA
Organism: Chlamydomonas sp. ICE-L; assembly: GCA_013435795.1. NCBI lineage: Eukaryota > Viridiplantae > Chlorophyta > Chlorophyceae > Chlamydomonadales > Chlamydomonadaceae > Chlamydomonas > Chlamydomonas sp. ICE-L. The sequence goes on from JACBWV010000922.1 coordinate 132,986, forward strand.
TACAATATTGATATTCTCACCCGCCTGTTTGATTCTCTTGTACAACCTATCCTGAATTTTGGCTGCGAGGTGTGGGCTCCTTCTATTCTGAACAACACACTTGTCTCAAATGACCGTGCTTGTGAGAAATGGCATAGAGGTATACTTAAACAAATGTTGGGTGTTTGCCAATCTCCTACATCTAATATTATCATGGAAGAGCTGGGTAGAACCCCGTTGTGTTTTGCTTGGCTTAAACAAGCTTTGCGCTTCTGGAACAAGACCATAGATAAAGAACCTGAGGATCTCATTAGAATGGCTCTTGAGGAATCTTTTGATTCCAACACTGGCTGGGTTCATGACTTGCGTTGTGCTCTCCACAAGCTAGGATCCAGTAAAAACCTCAACATTTTGGAGGCTGTCGATGTCGAAGGTATTATGTCTGAAGTTTTTGAGTCATGGAGGTTTGAGTACCCAAGTGACACCAATGCAGTCAGAGACATCCCTGATGAGAGAAGGGTTGGCTTTAAACGCCTCCGATACCAGAAATGGTTCGCAGCCAACAGCAATGATGAGAATGGCTTGATTCCCTTTACATCCGCCTTACATAAGCAGGATCAGATTCGTTCTATAGCACAGTTTAGAATGGGTTCCCATTGGCTGAACACAGAAAGAATGAGGGTGGTGGATAGAGCACACATCCCTCGTTCAATGAGACACTGTCAAATGTGTGGGTTCCAAAAACCTGAGGATGAAATGCATATGTTTGAGTGCCCTTTTTATAATGATATTCGCCTCCGCTACCAGAAGCTGTTTATAGATATTTATAGGCATATCCATGAGGATACCGACTTAACCGTATGGAATGTGGAATTCTGCGATTCCACATTCAGAACCTTCATGAATGGAAATGGCACTAAGACTTTTTGGAGCAACCTAGCCGACTATCTTTCTACTTGTAGAAGAGCAAGACAGGAAGCCCTGGACTGCTTAGTGGCACCGTAATTTATTATCCCTTTTTCTTCTTCTTGTGACTTCTCATTTGTTAGCTTCCACTGTAAGTGGTTGAGATCTGGGTCCTGCTCTAGGGGGTTTAATACCTACGCCACCAAAACGGTGGTTGGGAGTTTGGTTTGTTTGTCCTCGACGCACCCCTGATGTAATGGTTTTTTTTGCTTTGTGGGTGCTTTTTCTTTTTGTTTGAAGCACAGAGTCTCATACACCCTCGCGGTGTCAAGTAGACTTTAACATGTAATGTAATGTAATGTAAACACACCCAACACCCACACCCCACATACCCTCCCCCACACAACACCAGCTCCCCTGTGCACCCGCCTGCATTTGGAATGTTGCGAGTGGATTCGTACACGTGGTCACTGTACTTGGGGTGTACTACTGTCATTTCCCAAATTTTTGCACCCACCTGCATTTTTCCTGTTTCCATTATTTTGCACCCACCCTGCCCCACCTGCACTTTTTCATTTTTCCCTTTCCCCCATTTTCCCATTTTTGCACCCACCCGCATTTTTCATTTTCCATCTTCTGGATATTTTGCCCCCACCTGCATTTTTGATGTTTCCATTATTTTGCCCCCACCTGCATTTTAGATTTTTCCATTATTTTGCACCCACCAGCATTTGGAATGTTGCGAGTGGAGTCGTAGACGTGGTCACTGTACTTAGGAGGGGCCTTTCGACGTTGGATCTTGGCCTCCTCAGGGCTCAAGATTCTGCACAGCACACAATGCATTATTCAAGATTCGGCACAGCACACAATGCATTATTCAAGATTCGGCACAGCACAAAATGCATTATTCAAGATTCGGCACAGCACACAATGCATTATTCAAGATTCGGCACAGCACACAATGCATTATTCAAGATTCGGCACAGCACACAATGCATTATTCAAGATTCGGCACAGCACAAAATGCATTATTCAAGATTCGGCACAGCACACAATGCATTATTCAAGATTCGGCACAGCACACAATGCATTATTCAAGATTCGGCACAGCACACAATGCATTTGATTCTTTATTATTCTAACATTTGTATATGATCTTGGACTCCTCCGTCAAAGATTCTGCACAGCACAAGCACACAATGTGCACAAGCACACAGCATGCATACACAGCAGCATACAGAATGCATACACACACAGCACAAGCACACAATGCACACACAGCATGCATGCACAGCAGCATACAGAATGCATACACACACAGCACAAGCACACAATGCATTCTTATTTATTATGCTAATATATGTTAATGATCTTGGCCTCCTCGGGGCTCAAGATTCTGCACAGCACACGCACACAAGTCATAATGTTATTTATTATTCTAATATTTGAATATGATTTATTAAATTGTTATTTTATTATTATATTATTAAACTATTTATATGATTTGCCAACCACATGGGATGATGATTTAATATAGCTGTAGAATTTAATTATCATCCCTTTCCACGATCTCAGTGGGGGACTGTACTTGAACAGGATCTGTTATTCAGTTGGTACACTCTTCTGTTTCAATTCAAAACAGGCGACCATAGCACTAACTGGGGGGGGGGGGGGGGGGGGGGGGGGGGGGACCCCGATGGAAAAACAATTGTTCGGGGTTCAGTTCAACAATGCCTTTTCTTTGTAGACCTTCCTGTCACGGTCGGGCAAACCCTCCGTTTAACTTATTATTCCCTCCACTTACCTAAACCCTAAAACTTTGAATCAAAACCTAAACCACTGAACCCTACCCCCACTAAACTTAAGTGGGGGATGACTTGCCCCCACCCACAGCACAAGCACACGATGCATTGTGGTGATGGTGGTAGAGGCAGAGGCAGAGGCAGAGGCATTGTGGTGATGGTGGCAGAGGTAGAGGCAGAGGCAGAGGCAGATGCAGAAGCGGGTGGGTGGCAGTTTTGTTGTTTACACTGGTGGTGGTGGTGGTGGTGGTGGCAGTTTTTTTTTTTTTTTTTTTTTTTTTTTTGATGTTTTTTTTGTTTTTGTTTTTGTTTTTGTTTTTGTTGTTGTTGTTGTTGTTGTTCTTGTTGTTGTTGTTGTTGTTGTTGTTGTTGTTGTTGTTGTTGTTGTTGTTGTTGCTGTTGTTGCTGTTGTTGCTACTACGAGCAAGGATGCGCACAGTGATTGGGTATGGTTGTATATATTGTCCTGCCCCCCTGAATGATTTTATGATATCGTATGATATATGGGGATGTATATATAGGAGCCAGCATATAATTTGATGCTGACCAATTGCGGGTATGATATCATACAAACTGCATCATACACTATTGCATATAAATGGTAACTTTAGCCAGGTGAGACTGCCGGCATCATATGATATCATATTGCCGTTCCACATATATATATACACATCTTATACGATATTGTACGACACATGGGATGATAACATTCACATCAAAACCACACTTAAACCCACGCAACTGACAAGCAAGGATGCATGTACGACATATGGGAGGATAACATACACGAAAACCCACTTAAACCCACTTAAACCCACTTAAACCCACGCACCGGACAAGCAAGGATGCACACGGCACTCGAGACACTCGGCCAACCTCAAAGGAATCAGATCTAAACGGCATATTGGGTGGTGGTGCACCCACGTAGAGCGGTATTTGGAATGATCCCTGAAGTTGTGGGTGTGAGAGAGCATGTGAGTTTTTGTGTGTGCTGGTGTGTGTGTGTGAGAGAGCATGCGAGTTTTTGTGTGTGCTGGTGTGTGTGAGTGAGAGAGCATGTGAGTTTGTGTGTGTGCTGGTGTGTGTGAGTGAGGGAGAGAGTGTGCACATGGCACTTGTTTGTTTGTTTGTTTGTTTGCCTGTTCACATGTTATATACGAGCATGAGGAGTGTGCGCATGGCACGGGCCCTACCTGATTTAGTATATATTCTTCATGTTTGTTTCTTTCTTTCTTTCTTTCTTTGCATGTTATAAAGAGCATGAGAGCGTGTGCACATGGCCCTACCTGATTTAGTCAATATTCTTCATGTTTGTTTGTTTGTTTGTTTCTTTGTGTATTTGTTTATTTGATTGATTGTTTGTTTGTTTGTTCACATGTTATACAGGAGAACGAGTCAGCGTGCACATGGCCCAACCTGATATAGTAAATATTCTAGATGCTTGTTTGTTTGTTTGTTTGTTTGATTGTTAGTTAGTTAGCTAGTTTGTTTGTTTGCCTGCTCACATGTTATAAACAAGCATGAGGGGTAGGCGGTGGTTGGAGGTGGTTAGGTGATGGTGGGAGGTCTCAGGCAGTGTTGTGGCACCAGTGTGCACATGGCACTGGCCCTACCTGATTAAGCTTATATCATTGTCAGTTGTTTGCTTGTTTGTTTGTTTGCCTGTTATAAGAGAGCATGAGGGAGTGTGCACATGGCACTGGCACTACCTGATTCAGCTTATATTATTGTCGTTTGTTTGTTTGTTTGTTTGTTTGTTTGTTTGCCTGTTCACATGTTATAAGAGAGCATGAGAGAGTGTGCACATGCAGAATACTGATGCACTGTACCTCCCATGAGTCTTGAGGCTCTAAGCCTACTTCTTTGTGCGAACGAACATGAATGTATGCAGGCTACTACTTCTTGCCAAATTGGTCAGTGCTTAAAGTGCACAAACATCAAAAAGGTCAGCGCTTTTTAGTGCAAAAAGCGCAAAAACTGCTCGCTGCGCCCACGGGGGGTTGAAAAATTGCGCGAAACGCGCAGAGGGGCTCAAAAAGGCAGCGCGGCACCGCGCTGCCGCGCGCGCTCAGTAGTACCCAGAATGTATGCTCATTTCCCGGTGTGTATTTCCCGCTCCATCCTGTATTTCCGTGTATTTCCGTGTTTTCCCCGTGTTTTTTCCGTGTATTTCCGTGTATTTCCCGTGTATTCCCCGTGTTTTTCCCCCGTATTTCCTTGTATTCCCGTGTATTTCCGTGTATTTCCCGTGAATTTCCCGTGCATTCCCGTGTATTTCCGTGTATTTCCCGCTCTATCCTCATTTCCTGCTGTATTGACTTCCAATTTGTTCATCCATGACTGGCGTCAGATATTAAGTTTATATTTGTGTTCAATGATTGCTTGTCTGAATTACCTGATTCAATTCACATTCTTGTCGGTTATTTGTTTGTCTGAATTACCTGATTTAGCACTAAGTCCCTTTAGCCTATTTGGCCTACACCTGGACTGTAACATACCAGTACATACGTGAGAGAGTGTGCGCATGGCACTGACCCTACCTGATTTAGCACATGGTCCCTTTAGCCTATTTGGCCTACTCCTGAACTGTTTCATACATACATGAGAGAGTGTGCACATGGCACTGACCCTACCTGATTGAGCACGTAGTGCCTTTAGCCTATTTGGCCTACACCTGGACTGTAACATACATACATGAGAGAGTGTGCGCATGGCACTGACCCTACCTGATTTAGCACATGGTCCCTTTAGCCTATTTGGCATACTCCTGAACTGTTTCATACATACATGAGAGAGTGTGCACATGGCACTGACCCTACCTGATTGAGCACGTAGTGCCTTTAGCCTATTTGGCCTACACCTGGACTGTAACATACATACATGAGAGAGTGTGCGCATGGCACGGACCCTACCTGATTTAGCACATGGTCCCTTTAGCCTATTTGGCATACTCCTGAACTGTTTCATACATACATGAGAGAGTGTGCACATGGCACTGACCCTACCTGATTTAGCTTATATTATTGTTGACTGTTTGCTTTTTTGTTTGTTTGTTTGCCTGTTCACATGTTATAAGAGAGCATGAGAGAGTGTGCACATGGCACTGACCCTACCTGATTCAGCACATAGTCCCTTTGGTTTTTGTTCTGGCTGCTTGTGATCTGAACTGTTTGACTTTGGATCCAATTGAAGAGATTAAGAGCTTGCGTATCCACCAACCGATGATTCTTTGTACCAACCTGTATGCAGGGTGAGTGTGGATTGGGATAGTGGGTGCTGTGGGCGGGTGGTGTGGTTGTGATGTTGTGTGGTTGTTTGTAGTGGGTGTGGTTGCTGTGGTGTGTGGTGGCTGTGATTGTGGTGTTGTGTGGTGTGAGTGGGGGGTGATGTGATGTGATGTGGTGTGGTGTGATGTGGTGTGTGGTCGGGTGAGGTGTGGTGGTGTTTTGAGGTGGTGTGGATGTGGTTTTGTTGGTGTGGGAGTGTGATGAGGTGTTGTTTGTTTAGTAGCTGTTGGGGGGAGGAGGGAGGGGGGGGGGGGGGGTGAGGGGAGGGGGGGTTGAAGGGGGGCGGTGGGGCTGGAGGACGAGGTGGTGGGGGGGGAGAAGAGGTGGGTCTGGGGAGTGATGGTGGGGGGATTGTGGGTGTGTGGGGTGGTGTGGTGGGTGGGGGTGGGGAGTGTATGGTAGGTAATGGTGTGGTGTGGTGTGGTGTGTGGTGTGGGGTGGTGTCGCTCTGGCTGTGCTGTGAGTGGCTTGTGGTATGGTGTGATGTGGTGTGATGGTGTCGTACCTGTCGATGCAAGTGACGGAGAACAGCAGAGTAGCTGTGGCGTTGTCAAACTTTTCACTCCCCTGACCAAGCCAGGTCTGATAGTTGTAGGAAGGGTTGAAGGCATCGCTGGCGGGGATGGAGACAGCCTGGCATGCAAAGGGGGGTTGAGGGTTTAGGGGTTAGGCAGGCTAGAAGGTTGAAGGCATTGCTGGCGGGGATGGAGACAGCATGGCATGCGAAGGGGTCCTGAGGGTTTAGGGTTCAGGCAGGCTTGAGGGTTGAAGGCATTGCTGGCGGGGATGGAGACAGCCTGGCATGTGAATGTGGGTTGAGGGGTAAGGGGTTAGGCAGGCTTGAGGGTTGAAGGCATTGCTGGCGGGGATGGAGACAGCCTGGCATGGGAAGGTGGGTTGAGGGTTTAGTGTTTAGGCAGGCTTGAGGGTTGAAAATCACGTCTGGGAAGGATGGAGACAGCCTGGCATGAGCTGATCTTAGCTGAGCTGAGATTAAGGTTAAAGGAATTGCTGGCGGGGATAGAGACAGCCTGGCAGGCGAAGGTGGGTATAGGGTATAGGGTACACGGTATAGGGTTTAGGGATCAGGCTATGGGGGTTTTCTGTTCAGGGTACTGGTTTGAGGGTTCTGGGCTCTGAGTTATGGTTTGGTGGGGGGAAGTTAGCCCCCACTTAAGTTTAGGGAGGTTAGGGTACGACGGAGTTTAGGGTTCTGGGTTCTGGGTTCTGAGTTCTGGGTAAGGGCTTAGGCAGGCTTAAAATTTGAGTTGGGAGGAGGGATGGAGACAGCCTGGCATGAAGTGAGTTTAGGGTTCAGGGCTTAGGTTTAGGGCCTGTGGTCTAGGTTTTAGGATTGCAAGCAGGGGTAGAGATAGAGGCAGTACAACGAGCATTCAGGGTTCAGGGTTCAAGAGCATCCCCCACTCCCTACTCCCAACCTATCCACCTCCCTACTCTCCTCTCACTACCCTCACTCTACCTTCCTACCCCCTCTCCCTACCCCCGATCCACATTTCTACCCCTGTCTTCCTACCCCCACTCCAACTGCCTATCCCCCTCTCCCTACTCTCCTCTCACTACCCCAACTCCACCTTCCTACCCCTCTCCCGACCAAGATCAACCGTTCTACCATGTCGTCCCCATCCCCACTCCAACTGCCTATCCCCCTCTCCCTACTACCAACCCTTCCACCTCCCTACTCCCTTCTAGTATAGTGAGCATAGGTTAAGGGTTCAAGAGCATCCTATCGTGAGTTCATAAATAAAAAAAAATAAAAAAAATAATAATAAATAAACAAATAAATACATAAACAAATCTGAATAAATAGATAAATACATAGTACGCCTTACTATGAGGTGTGAGGTTAAGGGGGCCAGCCCGTTCGATTGCACTGGGTCCAACCACCAAGGGCAGGTCCCTTATAAAATAAATACATAGTATGTCTTATTACGAGGCGTAAGGTTAAGGGGGCCAGCCCATTTGCTTGCACTGGGGCCAACCACCAAGGGCCAATCTAGTATTGTTGGAGTCCCTAATGTCAACTCCGTGTGTATGTATGTATGTATGTATGTATGTATGTATGTATGTATGTATGTATGTATGTATGTATGTATGTATGTATGTATTTATGTATGTATGTATGTATGTATGTATGTATGTATGTATGTATGTATGTATGTATGTATGTATGTATGTATGTATGTATGTATGTATGTATGCATGTATGCATGCATGCATGTATGTATGTATGTATGTATGTATGTATGTATGTATGTATGTATGTATGTATGTATGTATGTATGGATTGTTTGATGTTTGTATGTATGTAGGTATGTATGTATGTTATGTATTTATGTATGATATAGATGGATGTATGTATGTATGTATGTATGTAGTATGTAGTATGTATGTATTTATGTCTGTATATAGATGTATGATGTATGATGTAAGGTAGGCAACATAGGGATGTGCGCCCATGTGTGTGTGGGAGGAATGGGTGTGTGGACAGTTGGGTGTATATGTATGTGTGCGGGCGTGGGGGGTGTGGTCATGGGGGTGACTGTGTGTGTACATGTATGTGTGTGTGACTGTGTGTGTGTGTGTGTGACTGTGTTTGTATTTGTATGTGTGTGTGTGTGACTGTGTGTGTGTGTGTGACTGTGTTTGTATTTGTATGTGTGTGTGACTGTATGTGTGTGTGACTGTGTGTGTGTGTGACTGTGTTTGTATTTGTATGTGTGTGTGACTGTGTGTGTGTGTGTGTGTGAGGTCATGTGGAGAGTTTGGGGCTAAAAAAAGCATTCCTGAATTGAACCCCAAACAATTGTTCTACCAACAGGGGCCCTGAGTTTGTGCTACAGTGAACGTACCTGAATGGGCGGACCAGTGGGGAGTTTAATGAGGGGCGTCTTGTCTGCTGCCCACACATTGGCGGTCACCTTGGTGATGGTGCACGCAGTAGCGGAAAGATGAGGGAGAAAGAAACAACGCAAAAAAGAAGAAGCGCAGGGGGGTGGCGGGGGGGTATGGGGTTAGGGGGGTGGGGGGAGGGCGAAGGGGTGAGGCTGGGCTGTGAGGGGGGTGGGGGGGGGGCAGCGGCGGGGGGTTTGTGGGGTGAGGGGTTGGGGGGGGGGGAGGGGGCGGTGGGGGGAGAGATGTTGGGGGGGGGGGGGGAGGGGGTGTGGGCGGGAGGGTGTGGTGGGGGGTGGGGGGGGGGGTGGGGGGGGGGGGATGGGTGTGTTGGGGGGGTGTGGAGGGTGGTGTGGGGGGTGGGAAAGGGTGGGTTGGTGTGGGGGGGGGGGGAAAACAAAATGGAGAGAACCGGCGCCTGCCACCATCACAATGAAGCCCTCGCCTGGTGGTGGTGGTGGAGGTTGGGGAGGTGGGTTGGTGGTGGTTGTTGCGGGAGCCGCGCGGGCCGCCTCCGGAATGGGCGGTGGTGGTAGGTTGGAACTTGATGTGGGGGGGGGCGGAGGTGGGGGGGGGAGGGAGATGGGGAAATATATATGGTGGTGGTGGTGGGTGGTGGGTGGCAGAGGGGTAGTGGGTTGGGTGGATGGTGGGGGAAGGGAGATGGGAAATATATCTGGTGGTAGGTGGTGGTGGTCGCGGTGGTGGGTGTGGGGTTGTTTATGTACCAGGGGTTGTTTGAAGGGTTCCAGATGGAGATATTTTAAGTGCGCCCCTTGAGAACCCAGCATACTAATAAATACATAAATACGGGCTACCTTACTGGTATAAATAAAGACATGCATATATATACATATATAAAGAAAGAGAGCTAGAGAAATATAAGAAAGGAGCGGGGAGGATGCAAGCACCACGGGGGGAGGGGGCAGAGGGGAGGGAAGCAACGGGGCAAAGGCGGAGACAAGCACGGGGAGACCTGACGTAGGAGGAAAAAAAAAAAAAAAAAAAAAAAAATAAGAGAGAGAGAGGGAGAGAGGGGAGAGAGATATATGACAGTACATTATACATATATACATAATACCTAACAAACTAAATGTGTTGTATAATTGCACGCATCGGGAGTTGAAGGGTTCCTATGGGTAAGAGGACGCCCCTTGCAACCGTAGCCATGCGCTCGAGGAACACTGGTAAGTCTCCTCACCCCCCACCACACAGTCAGAACCCTTAAGTGCAGATTTAGCTCGTACTAATCTTGTCAAGGTTAAGTGTTTCAGTCCTCGGGGATGTCGCATGCGCTATTGCATGTGAAACACAGAGGGTTTTTATATTCGCTTTGATTCGCTTTATTTTGCTTTGTTTTGCTTTGTTCATCATCTTGTCAAGGTAGTCCTGGATGACACCTGCAATGAACAGAATAGGCTTTGGTTGCTTGTTTCTGCTCTGTTCCGCTTTGTTAGTTTTGTTTACTTCATATATGTCAGGTAGGTACTGGGAATGACAGCTAGGTCTCAGTGAACGGAATAGTGCTTTTGTTTAGCTTGTTCTATGGGTTCAGCGTTATTCGTTTTGTTACGTCATCTTGTCAAGGTAGTCCTGGATGACGCCTGCAGTGAACAGAATAGGCGTTTTGTTTCGCTTTGTTTCTCTTTGTTCCGCTTTGTTTCGTTTTGTTACGTCATCTTGTCAAGGTAGTCCTGGATGACGCCTGCAGTGAACAGAATAGGGTTTTGTTTCGCTTTGTTTCTCTTGATCCGCTTTTGTTTAGTTTGTTACTGTAATAGTGTCAAGGTTAGTTAATGGATTGAAAGACGTGACTGAAGTTGAAAAGATTAGGGTGTTTATTCTAGATTTTATTTATTCTTTGTTTTCACTGTCTGTGTTTAGTTGTTACGTCGTTCTTGTCCACCAGGGTAAGGCTGGATGACCTGCAACGTGAAAGAATAGGGTTTTGTTTCGTTGTTTCTCTTTGTTCGATTGTTTCGTTTGGTGTATGTCAATCTTGTGAAATGGTAGTTCGTGGGATGACGCCGGCAGTGAACAGGAATAGGGCTTTTGTTTCGACTTTGTTTTCTTCTGGTTTCCGCTTTGTTCGTTTGTTGTTACGTCATCTTTGTCAAGGTAGTCCTGGATGTCGCCTGCATTGAACAGATAGTGTTTGTTTCGCTTTGTTCTCTTTGTTCCGCTTTGTTTCCGTTTTGTATGTATCTTGTGAAGGTAGTCCTGGATGACGCCTGGCAGTGAACAGAAATAGGGGTTTTTGTTTCGCTTTGTTTCTCTTGTTTCCGCTTTGTTTCGTTTTTACGTCTCTTGTCAAGGTAGTCCTGTGATGTTCGCCTGCGTGAACAGAATAGGGTTTTGTTTTCGCTTTGTTTCTCTTTTTCCCTTTGTTTCGTTTTGTTATGTCATCTTGTCACGGTAGTTCCTGATGACACCTGCAGTGAACAGAAATAGGGTTTGTTTCGCTTTGTTTCTCTTTGTTCCACTTGTTTCGTTTGGTTACGTCCTTTGTCAAGGTAGTCCTGGATACCCTGCAGTGAACAGAATAGGGTTTTGTTTCGCTTTGTTTTCTCTTTGATCCCGCTTTGTTTCGTTGTGTACGTCCATCTGTACGGTGTCCTGGATGTCGCCTGCAGTGAACACAAGAGGGTTTTGATTCACTTTGTTTTGCAATGTTTCGCTTTGTTTCGTCATCTTGTCAAGGTAGTCCTAGATGTTGCCTGTATTAACATAAGAGGTTTTGATTGCTTGATCCTTTGTTTGCATGTTTTTGTCTTTTTTTCGTATTTTGTCAGGTAAATCCTGGATGTCGCCTGCAGTGAACAGAAGATGGCTTTGGTTTGATTCGGTTTGTTTCGTTTTCTGGTTTGTTTGTTCTGGTTCGTTTCGTTTTGTTTTGTTCTCTGGTTTGTTTTCTGTTTTTGCCTGGTAATGCTTCATCCTCAAAAAAGTCAACAGAAGAGGCTATTGATTTGTTTCGTTTCTTTTCTTTTCCTGGTTTGCCTCGCCATCTTGTAAAGGTAGTCCTAGATGTGAATTGCAGTGAACAGAAGAGGGTTTTGTTTCGCTTTGCTTCGCTTTGTTTCGCTTTGTTTCGCTTTGTTTCGCTTTGTTTCGCTTTGTTTGCTTTGTTTCGCTTTGTTCCGCTTAGTTTCGCTTTGTTTCGCTTTGTTTCACTTTGTTTCGCTTTGTTTCGCTTTGTTTCGCTTTGTTCTGCTTTGTTTCCGCTTTGTTCCGCTTTGTTTCGCTTTGTTTCACTTTGTTTCACTTTGTTTTGCTTTTTTCGCTTTGTTTCACTTTCTTTGTCACCTTGTCAAGGCAGTCTTGCATGTCGCATGTAGTGAACAGAAGAGGTTTTTATTTGATTTGTTTCGTTTCGTTTTCTGGTTTGTTTTGTTCTGGTTTGTTCAGGGGGGGGGCAAAAAAAAGTGCCGGACCCCATCACAAAAAAAGTGCTGAGGCACCCTTCTGCAGGCCCCCCCCACACACACACCCGGCTCTGGAACCCACTGAAACAGCCATTATGCTATCCTCACCCACCCTTAGCTCCTGGTGTCTAATTAGGCTCATTTACAGGTTGTCACAGGCCTTTCCTGAGGTTGGTCTCGAACCATTGGGAAGGTTTTCAGCCTAGAAAATCATCATCACCAATGTTACATTGTTTGGTGGCTTGGGGGGGGGTGGGGGTAGGAATTAAGGGTTCAGGGTTAGTTCAGGATTCTGGATGGGCTCTAAGTTTCGTGGTTGCCGATCCTTCAAAACCACCTCCCCCGCCCTCACCCCCCCCCCCCCCCCCTTGCCCCCCACGCACACACACACACACACACCCACCCACCCACAACCCACACACCTCACACCCACACCCCCACCCTCCCAAGTCCCACCTGGTTCACCGTCAAACCTGTCGACCTTGAAGTCCAACATAGAACTTCATACAAGAACTTGCGTTGCGCTTAGAGCATGAGGGGAATGCGGCGAACCTGCAAACTCCCCCCTCCTCTCACACCCCTTCCCCCCACCCCCTCCCCACCCACCCACCCTCCCAAGCCCCACCTGGTTCACCGTCAAACCTGTCGACCTTGAAGTCCAACATGGAACCTTGATACGAGAACTTGCGTTGCGCTGAGAGCATGAGGGGGAGGCGGTAGAGAGGCACAGACTGGGAGCCTCGAACAAGCTGGGAGGGAGAGGGAGTACGGGTGTGTGTGGGGTGGGGTGGGGTTACGGTGTGTGTGTGTGGGGTGGGATGGGTGGGGGGGGTAAGGCGGTGTGTGTGGGGGGGGTCTGTTGGGTGGGTGGGGCATTAATGGAAGGCGGCTACGTGGCACCGACTGGGACTCGAACAAGCTGGGAGGGAGCGGGAGAGGAGTCGGGTGGGGTGGGGTGGGGTCCGGTGTGTGTGGGGGGGGGCAGGGGGGGGGGGGGGGTAGGCCGTGTGTGGGGGGGGGTCTGCGTTTTGTGTGTGGGGGGGGGGCGTAAGGGAAGGCGGTACAGTGGCCGCGACTGGGAGCCTCAAACAAGCTGGGGGGAGAGGATGGTGGGTTTGGGGTGAGGGGTTGGGTTTTTTTGTGTGTGTGTGTGGGCGTAATGTGGGTGTGGGTGGGTGGTGTGGGTGGTGGGGGGGTGGGTGGGGGGGGGGGGGGGCGGAAGTGGTGTGTGTGTTGTGTGGGGGGGGGGGGGGGGGGGGGGCATAAGGGGGAGGCGGTACAGAGCACGACTGGGAGCCTTGAACAAGCTGAAGAGGGATTCTGGGGGTGGAGGGGGGGTGGGGTGGGGTAAGTGGTGCGTGGGTGTTTTGTTGGGGGTGTTGGGGGGCGTAATGGGGGGGGTCTGTGTGTGTGTGTTTGTGTGTTGTGGGGGGGGGGGGGGGGGGGGCATGGGGGAGGCGTACAGAGGCACGACTGGGATCCTTGAACAGCCTGGAGGATATGGGGGTGAGGGGGGGGGGGGGGGGGGGGGGGACCAGGTGGTGTTTGTTGTTTGTGGTCAATAGCTTGGTGGGCTTTTGGGTGTTAACCTCGCCCACTGCAAGAACACTCGCATAAGTCCAAGCCACAAATGAATCCATAACTGGCATGCACGGCACAAGCATAAGTCCAAGCCACAAATGAATCCATAACTGGCATGCCCGGCACTAGCATAAGCCCAAGCCACAAATGAATCCATAACTGGCATGCCCGGCACTAGCATTAGCCCAAGCCACAAATAATCATAACTGCAGCCCGGCACTAGCATTAGCCCAAGCCACAAATGAATCCATAACTGGCATGCCCGGCACTAGCATTAGCCCAAGCCACAAATGAATCCATAACTGGCATGCCCGGCACTAGCATTAGCCCAAGCCACAAATGAATCCATAACTGGCATGCCCGGCACTAGCATAAGCCCAAGCCACAAATGAATCCATTGATTGGTTGGATGGTTGGTTGGTTGCTTGGTTGGATGGTTGGTTGCTTGCTTGGTTGGTTGGTTGCTTGGTTGGTTGGTTGCTTGGTTGGTTGCTTGGTTGGTTGGTTGCTTGGTTGGTTGCTTGGTTCGTTGGTTGGTTGGTTGCTTGGTTGGTTGTTTGGTTGTTTGGTTGTTTGGTTGTTTCGTTGGTTGTTTGGTTGGTTGGTTGGTTGTTTGGTTGTTTGGTCGTTTGTTTGTTTGTTGGTTTGGTTTGTGGTTTGGTTTGGTTTGGTTGGTTGGTTGGTTGGTTGCTTGTTTTCTTGGTTGGTTGGTTGCTTAGTTTGCTGGGTCTTACTCTCCACTTGCAAGAACACTTGCATAAGCCCCAGCCACAAGAGCATCCATAACTCTTGATTGCTTGGTTGTTGACTGGTAAGGTCTTACATCTCCACTTGCAAAACCTCAACACACAAAGACAACTCATGCCTGAGCCCAAAGCCACAAATTAAATCCTTGCTTGGTTGGTTGTTGCTTGCTTGCTTGCCTTGGTTTCTTGTTGGTTTGCTTGGTTGCTTGTTGCTTGTTGGTTGCTTGGTTGCTTGGTTTGCTTGTTGGTTTGTTGTTTGGTTGTTGGTTTGTTTGTTTTTTGTTGGTTGTTTGTTTTGTTGTTTTGGTTTGCTTTGGTGGTTGGTTGCTTAGTTAGCTGGGTCTTCCATCTCCACTTGCAAGAACACTCAACCCAAAGAACACTCATGCATGAGCCCAAGCCACAAATAAATCCATTGATTGGTTGGTTGCTTGCTTGCTTGCTTGGTTGATTGCTTGGTTGGTTGCTTGGTTGGTTGGTTGTTTGGCTGGTTGGTTGGTTGGTTGGTTGGTTGGCTGGGTCTTACCTCTCCACTTGCAAGAACACTAGCATAACCCCAGAGGGG
>JACBWV010000923.1:0-44059 GCA_013435795.1 Chlamydomonas sp. ICE-L
CCCCCACCCTCCCCCAAACTTCCGTCCGCATTTGCTATGGCTTACACACACACACACACACACACACACACACACTCACAAACACACACACACTCACACACACTAACACACATTCCGCAGTTGCCCTTGTCTCCCGTGGCACGGATGGAAAAAAGCTGGAGAAGAACATCGAGCGGTGGCTCAAGTCACGAGGCGACAGGAGCTTCTTGACTGGGAGGAACTGTATTGGGGCTGTGTTGAGCTGTTGTGTCGTAGGTTGGTATTTTGGTGGGAGAAGAACATAGGGGCGGTGCTCAAGTCGCGAGGTGACCAAGAGCTTCTCACTGGGAATGTTTTTTTGTGCTGTGTTGAGCTGTTTGTGTGTAGGGTGTATTATTGGTGGAGAAGAACATAGGGGTGGTGCTCAAGTCAGCGGAGGTGACCAAGGAGCTTCTCGACTGGTGAATTGTTTTGTTGTGCTGTGTTGAGCTGTTTGTGTGTAGGGTGTATTCTTGGTAGAGAAGAACATAGGGGCGGTGCTCAAGTCAGGGAAGGTGACCAAGGAGCTTCTTGACTGGTGAGAACATGTGTTGTGCTGTGTTGAGCTGTTGTGTGTATTGTTTTGTGCTGTTGCGTGCAGGATGTATTGTTTTTAGCTGCGGTGTGCATGGCTTGCACACACACTCTCCCCACCTCACCCCACACATCTCCTACTCATTATGCAGGCTTGTTGGCGCATGTCCGCATGCACAGAGACGGCTGATGCACCAGTGAAGCCCACACCCATCTGCATAAGCTCTACATATCCAAACCCTAACTCATCCCGTACTCCTGCCCCCCCCCCCTGCCCCCCCCCCCCCCCACCACCACCACCACACACACACACACACCCCACACATCTCCTACTCATTTAATGCAGGCTGTTGAAGCATGTCCGAATGCACAGAGAAGAGCTGACTGCACCAGTGGAAGCCCACACCAGCTCTAGCTCTAACTCTCAACCACTAACTCACCCGTACTCCTGCCCCCCCCCCTCCACCCCACCCACCCCACCCCCCCCCACACACCCCACACATCTCCTACTCATTAATGCAGGCGTTGAAGCTGTCCCAAATGCACCGATAATAGCTGACGCACCAGTGGAAGCCCCACACGCTGCATAGCTCTAACATATCCAAACCCACTAACTCTCCGTACTCCTGCCCCCCGCCACCCACCCCCCACCGCCACACACCCACACATCTCCTCTCATTTAATGCAGGCTGTTGAAGCATGTCCGAATGCCAGAGAAGCTACTGCACAGTGGAAGCCCCACACCAGCTGCATAGCTCTACATAAATCCCACACAACTCATCCGACTCCTGGCCCCCCGCCGCCCCCACCACACAAACACACCCCCCGCATCTCCCTACTCATTTCATGCAGGCGTTGAAGCATGTCCGAATGCACAGAGAAGATCTGACTGCAACCAGTGGAAGCCCCACAACCAGCTGCATAGCTCTACACATAACCAACCATCTAACTCCTCCCGTCTCCTGCCCCCCCTCACCACCCAACACACTCGCACTCACCCCCACACATCTCCCTACTCATTTAGGCAGGCGTTGAAGCATGTCCCGAATGCACAGAGTAATAGGCTGCTGCACCCATTGGAAGCCCCACACCAGCTGCAGATCTCTCAATATCCAACCACTAGCTCCTCCCGTCTTCTGCCCCCCACCACCGACCACCACCACCACCACCACCCACAAACACAGATCTCCTCATTTAATGCAGCTGTTGAAGCATGATCGAATGCACAGAGAAGAGCTGACTGCACCATGTAATCCCCCACCAGCTGCATAGCCTCTACCTATCCAAAACAACTAACTCATCCCGTACTCCTCCCCCCCCCCCCCCCCCCCCCCCCCCCCCCCCACACACACACCCCACACACACATCTCCTCCTCATTTAATGCAGGCTGTTTGAAGCATTGTCCGAATGCACAGAGAAGAGCTGACTTGCACCAAGTGGAAGCCCCACACCAGCTGCATAGCTCTAACATATCCAAACCCTAACTCCATCCCGTACTCTGCCCCCCCTCCACCCACCCACCCACCCACACACACCCCACACATCTCCTACTCATTTAATTGCAGGCTGTTGAAGCATGTCCGAATGCACAGAGAAGAGCTGACTGCACCAGTGGAAGCCCCACACCAGACTGCATAGCTCTAACATATCCAAACCACTAACTCATCCCGTACTCCTCTGCCCCCCCCCCCCCCCCCCCACACCACACCCACAACCCCCCCCCACACACACCCCACACATCTCCTACTCATTTAATGCAGGCTGTTGGAGCAGTCCGAATGCAACAGAGAAGAGCTGACTGCACCAGTGGAAGCCCACACCAGCTGCATAGCTCTAACTATATCCAAACCACTAACTCATCCTGTACTACCTCCCCCCCCATCCACCCACCACCCACCCACCCACCCCCCCACATCTCCTACTCATTTACTGGCCGGCTGTTTGAAACATGTCCGATGCACCGAGAAGACTGACTGCACCAGTGGAAGCCCCCACATAACCATCTGCATAGCTCTAACATATCCAACCACTAACTCTCCGTACTCCTGCCCCCCCCCCCACCACCACACCACCACCACCACCCACATCACATCTCCTCATTTAATGCAGGCTGTTGAAGCATGTCCGAATGCACAGAGATGAGCTGACTGCACCAGTGGAAGCCCCACACCAGCTGCACAGCTCTAACATATCCAAACTACTAACTCATCCCGTAATCCTGCCCCCCCACCCCCCACCCACCCACACCCACCCACCCACCCCACACATCTCCTACTCATTTGGTGCAGGCTGTTAAAGCATGTCCGAATGCACAGGGAAGAGCTGACTGCACCAGTGCAAGCCCCACACCAGCTGCATAACATATCCAAACTGCTGACCTCATCCCGTACTCCCCCTCCCCCCCCCCCCCCCCCCCCACCCACACAACACACACTACACACACACCACACACACACAAACACACACACACACGCACGCACATACAAGCACACACAGACACTCACTCACACACACGCACACACACACACACACACACACTCAGACGGACACACACACACACAGACGGACACACACACACGCTCACACACACCCCACACATCTCCTAATCATTTAATGCAGGCTGTTGAAGCATGTCCGGATGCACAGAGAAGAGCTGACTGCTCCAGTGGAGAAGCAAATGTGAGTATGCCATTATGTTGAAAAAATATTTTTGAGAAAATGAAAATTGAACCTGATTTGGATAAAAACTCCAGCATGAAGCTGGCCATGAACCCTGATTCCTTTGAAAGATATATATATATATATATATATATATTTTTTTTTTTTTTTTTTTATGTGATAAGACTCGCCCTATTAAAGTATCATCACAATTGTGAGTATGCCATTCCTATTGTAGAATTACATGATCTCTTCATCTTGAAGAATGATGAAGAATGTTGTTTATTGCTGTCCTCGAGTCTTAAACATGGGGAGGAACTGCCAAGACTGTCGGAGCATCCATACCACCCATACTCATCCATTGACCCACCCATACACCCGTCCACACACCCATACCCACCCATCCATACCCATCCTAACCACCCATGCTCACCCACCCACATATCCACCCATCACCCACCCATACACCCCCTCTGGGTCTTAAGTGGTACCAATGATTTGCTTTTGTCAGCATAATCTCAATGGTAGTCAACATGACGAGAAAACTGCATGACTGTCGGAGCAAGGAGGTGTCTGGTGATCTGACGCTTTTATATTCCTTGGCTTTTGTATTCCCTGTATAATTAAATGATCACTGTAGCGCGAAGTCAGGGCTCCCGTCGGTACTGTTTGGGGTTCATATCATCAATGCTTTTTCTTTTAAGCCCTTCCTATCACACTTGGGCAAGCCCCCTTCAGCCTATTTGGCCTACCCTGGACTGTAACATACATACACCCTTCACCAATAACTTGCCCATGCCCTTGCCCTTGCCTTGACCCTTGCCCTTGCCTTGCCTTGCCTTCACCAATAACTTGCCCATGCCCTTGCCCTTGCCTTGACCCTTGCCCTTACCCTTGCCCTTGCCTTGCCCTTGCCTTGCCTTCACCAATAACTTGCCCATGCCCTTGCCCTTGCCTTGACCATGCCTTTTTTGTTCAAGCCCTTCTTATCAAGGTTGGGCAAGTCTCGTTAGCCTATAAGCCTATTAGCCTATTAGCCTATTAGCCTATTAGCCTAGGCTGTAACATAGATGCATGGTAATGTCGGGGGTGTTCAGGACGCTGTGTCCTGTGTCGCAGACACAACATCGGAGGGTCCAACAGCATTTGGAGGGTCAGATGCGTTGCAGATGCAGCTTCAGTGGGTTGGTTATGTCTCAGGATGCAGGCTGTGGGTCGGTTGCGGGTGGTATTTGGCCTACCCCTGGACTGTAACATACATACACGTGACATCGGTTTTGTTTCAGCTACCTGCTGCAGCTTCTAGGCAGCTCCCTGGGATCTGTCTTCATCCAAAACTTAAGCAACCTAGGCACCTGGAAGCTGATATCGTAAGCTTTCCAGTGCTCCTGGAATCTTTGGGTTTGGCCCAGTGGCTGTCTCAGGGAGCTGCCTAGAAGCTGGTGTTGGGGTAGCCGAGAAGAACAACAGCGGAGTATGCACAGAGTTTATTTTGGGCGGAGCCCCCCCTTTCTGGTGGGCGGGAGTCCCCAGGGTCATCCTGTTGTCCGTTTGTTTATTTGTTTGTGCGATCGACGTGTGACAGAGACAAAGCCTGGCACGTCAGCCAACGGTCCCGTAACTAACTGGCTTCAGTCCGCTCAATTCCGTTACCAACACTCTCCGCCAATATGCTACGTCGCTTGCGATGCTGCCTAGGACTTGTCCGTTTCAGAAAAGGGGTCTTCCGGTAGCTTTCAGGGATTTGCAGTGATTCTTATAAGGATTTGGACGTAGACATCGAGTATCTGGCAGCCTGACTGACTGACTGACTGACTGACCGACTGACTGACTGACTAACTGACTGACTGACTGACTGACAATTGACCCCCCCCCCCCCCCCACCCCCTTGTTCCCCCCTTGTTCCCCAGGCCTCCCACGCCTGCACCTGCGCAATCAGCTGCTGACAAGGCGCCTGACACTGATCGATTAAAAGAAAGTGTCGATATAAAGTAACAAGGAAAATGGAGGATGTGCGAAGGGAGCAGTGTTTCTCATCATTTGTTACAAAGGGCTAGCTAAGAAAATAATCATTCATGGAATTCGCGTCTGGGGAGCAGTCAAAACATTATTGGAAAAGTAGTTACGCAAGGAGCTATGGGATAAGTCTCAAAGGGGCAATTAGCCAAACACTAGCTCACTACTAGTTAGGCACCATGCATATGCAAATTCTAGTTCCCTCCCTCTCCGGCGGCGGGAGCGTGAGAGTAGGGGCACGAGGCTCCCCTATCACATCTACCCGTGTTTCTGAGGCTGAAGCAGTGCTGCTTGGCCCTACCTTCTGCTGATCTCCTGTGACCTCCCCCAAACTGACTCCTGTGCTGGCCAGAACCAGAGCCCCCGAACTGGGGGCCGTGGGTGTATCTGTTGCCATAAGGGAAGTAAGGTGCCTAGCCAGGGGGACCCCCGAAACCCTGGGACCTGAAGGGAAGGAGCTGCTGAGCAGCTATGTGGGCCTTTCCCCCTTCCTCGATGACAGTGATGGCGCTTAGCCTGAAAGCCATGTAAATGTCGGTGGCGGAGGCCAGTTCATTTTCCAGCTTAGCTATCCAGATCCCTCCCTCAGGGGACAGGGCCTTGGGGAGCAGGCTAACCGTGGATTTCGCCATCGCTATGGCCAGGTCCCTCAAGGCGTCCCTTGTAGTACTCAGCCATTACAGCATCTGGCTGCCAAGGGAGGGACTTGGCCAGGGACGCTCTTAGTCTCATTAGGAGAGTGGCTGGAGTGTCGGTGGAGAAGTCCCCTTTGCCCTCATTAGGGTACATGGATGCTAGCTGGTCCTGCAGCATCTTACAGTAGTCCGCCATTGCTGGACCCACGATGTAAGCAAACTCGTCCGGCAGGACTTTGCCATTACCTTGAATGGTTTGAGAGGGGTCCGATTGGGCAGGAGCGGCAGCCATGAGGGGACCAAGGGGTTGGCGGATGGCATGGGGAGGCATTGAGTGCTCCCTCTTCACCTCTCTGGGAGCAACAGGTGATAGGAGTCGCTTGAAGCTGTCCTCAATTAAGGGGACTATGTCCTCCATGGACTCCAGAGGTGAGAGCTTCGTCATCTTCACTCGGAACTCTTTGCGGATACACTCACAAAGGGCCCTTCTCAGCGCCCTTATGGTTGAAGAGGTGATCCCATTCCAGAATGCAGGTGAAAACCCCGGGCAGATGGGCCCCGGGCTTGAGACCATCTGCCCGGGGTAAGTAAGTAAGTGTAAGATGCTGCAGGACCAGCTAGCATCCATGTACCCTAATGAGGGCAAAGGGGACTTCTCCACCGACACTCCCGCCACTCTCCTGATGAGACTAAGAGCGTCCCTGGCCAAGTCCCTCCCTTGGCAGCCAGATGCTGTAATGGCTGAGTACTACAAGGACGCCTTGAGGGACCTGGCCATAGCGATGGCGAAATCCACGGTTAGCCTGCTCCCCAAGGCCCTGTCCCCTGAGGGAGGGATCTGGATAGCTAAGCTGGAAAATGAACTGGCCTCCGCCACCGACATTTACATGGCTTTCAGGCTAAGCGCCATCACTGTCATCGAGGAAGGGGGAAAGGCCCACATAGCTGCTCAGCAGCTCCTTCCCTTCAGGTCCCAGGGTTTCGGGGGTCCCCCTGGCTAGGCACCTTACTTCCCTTATGGCAACAGATACACCCACGGCCCCCAGTTCGGGGGCTCTGGTTCTGGCCAGCACAGGAGTCAGTTTGGGGGAGGTCACAGGAGATCAGCAGAAGGTAGGGCCAAGCAGCACTGCTTCAGCCTCAGAAACACGGGTAGATGTGATAGGGGAGCCTCGTGCCCCTACTCTCACGCTCCCGCCGCCGGAGAGGGAGGGAACTAGAATTTGCATATGCATGGTGCCTAACTAGTAGTGAGCTAGTGTTTGGCTAATTTGCCCCTTTGAGACTTATCCCATAGCTCCTTGCGTAACTACTTTTCCAATAATGTTTTGACTACTCCCCAGACGCGAATTCCACGAATGATTATTTTCTTGGCTAGCCCTTTGTAAAAAATGATGAGAAACACTGCTCCCTTCGTACATCCTCCATTTTCCTTGTTACTTTATATCGACACTTTCTTCCCCCCCCCCCACCCCACCCCACCCCACCCCACCCCTGCGGGCCGGTCGTAGATTTCTCGTCCAGACCGGGACCCTCCCACCAGCAGCCGCTTCCCCCACCTCCCCTGATGTAGCGGTAGCCGGGTCACCCTTTGTTTAATGTTTAATGTTTCCTCTCTTCATTAAATGTTTTTGATATTTATATTTCCTCCCTCCGTTTAACGTTTTAACGTGATCATTTCCCTCCTCCGTATAATGTTTTATTTTCCTCTCTTTGTTTAATGTTGTATATTTACATTTCCTCCCTTAGTTTAATATTTAATGTTTCCTCCCTTTGTTTAATGTCTGTATATTTGTATTTGCCCCCTTAGTTTAATGTTTACCATTTCCTCTCATTGTTTATGTTTGATATTTCGATTTTCCTCCCTCCGTTCAACGTTTTAATAATTATATTTTCTCCCTCCGTTTAATGTTTTAATAATTATATTTTCTCCCTCCGTTTAATGTTTTTATATGTTAATTTTCTCCCTCCGTTTAATGTTTTTATATGTTAATTTTCTCCCTCCGTTTAATGTTTTATTTTCCTCTCTTCGTTTAATGTTGCTATATTTACATTTCCTCCCTTCGTTTAATATTTAACGTTTCAACCTTCGTTTAATGTTTTTATATTTATATTTGCCCGCTTAGTTTAATGTTTACCGTCTCCTCTCATTGTTTATGTTTGATATTTCGATTTTTGGCGGAGCCCCCCCTTCTGGGAGGCGGGAGCCCCCAGTGTTACCCATTTGTCCGTTCGTCCATCCATCCATCCATCAGTCTGACCGTGATGAAGCCCAACACGTCAGCCAACGGTCTCGTAACTAACTCGCTCCCGTTGCCACCTGTCGCTGTCGCTCAGTCGCGATCACTCTCCGCCATTTTTTGCTGCATAGAACTTGTCCTCCCTCTGTTTAATGTTTCCTCTCCTTGTTTACTGTTTTAATATTTATATTCCCTACCTTGGTTTTATGTTTTAAGGTTTCCTCTCTTTGTTTCATGTTTTTGTGTTTATTTTTCCTCCCTTTTTTTAATGTCCACGTCATGAAGTCGTGAATTAGCCTGACTAGACAGACCTACCACCCAACCCTTCACCAACCCCCTCACAAAACCACGAGACAGACCTACCCACCAACCCTTTACCACCCCCCTTACAAAAGGACGAGACAGACCTACCTACCAACCCTCCCCCAACCCCCCTCACCAAACAACGAGACAGACCTACCCACCAACCCTCCCCCAACCCCTCTCACCAATCAACGAGACAGACCTACCCACCAACCCTCCCCCAACCCCTCTCACCAATCAACGAGACAGACCTAACCCACCAACCCTCCCCCAACCCCCCTCACCAATCAACGAGACAGACCTACCCACCAACCCTCCCCCAACCCCTCTCACCAAACAACGAGACAGACCTACCCACCAACCCTCCCCCAACCCCCCTCACCAATCAACGAGACAGACCTACCCACCAACCATCCTCAACTAACGGCCTCCCCCAACTGTGAGGAGACCTCCCCCACAACCCCAATTTCCCAACAGCGAGACAGACCTCTTCCACAACCCTCCTCATCAAACGCCCCCCCCCCCCCCCCCCCCCATCCCCCCAATGAGGAGAGAGACCTCCCCCCCAATCCCACTCTCCCAACGGCGAGACAGACCTCCCCCCCAACCCTCCTCATCAGACGCCCCACCCCCAACGGTGAGAGAGACCTCCCCCCAAACCCCACTCTCCCAACCCACTTCTCCCAACCCCATTCCCCAAACCCCACTCTCTCAACTCCACTCTCCCAACCACACTCTCCCAACCACACACTCCCAGCCCCACTCTACCAACCCCACTCTACCAGCCCCTCTCTACCAACCCCACCCTCCCAACTGCGCAGGTGCAGCCGCCGATGATGAGGGAGGCATGGAAAACGGTGATCTCTCGGTGTCTGAGATGTGGAACCTGGTGATCGGATCGGCCGTCGGAAACCTGCCGAGCGAGCACATGGGCCACGTGATGAGTCCTGCTGAGGTGGACGATCTGGTTTCGCGATCACTGAAGGGAGACGCGCTAGTGCGGCGAGCCGGCTACGTCCCGCGACCGGCTCTGTAGGCGACGGCTGACCCCGAAGCCCCGAAGCCCCGAGGCCGGCCTATAGGCTCTAAGGCCGACCAGTCCCATGACCCCTCATCGCACCTTCCCTCCCACCCCAAGCCGGATGCGATGCAGGTTGACTCCGACAGCGACAGCGAGCTGCAGGACGACGAGGATGCTATTCCAAGCCTTGAGCCCCCACCCATCAACTACTATGAGGACAGTGACAGCATCGACCTCACCGGGGCGGCGAGCTCGCCAGAGTGGGAGGCCCCGCCAGAGCGTAGCAACCGCCCTGTGCCTTTTGCCATGCAGCAGGAACTCGCGCTGGAGAAAGAGAGATTGGAACTCCAAGAGCGGAGCATCGCCCTAAGGAAGGCCTCAAGCTCGCTTCCGAAACATCTCCGAGGCATCGCCCCAACGGCCTCTATGTCGGCGGTTTCAGGTGTGTGTTTTCTAATAAGGATTTTGATCAGGTTTAGACCTGTTTTATTATTTATGATCAGGATTTTCGTAAGGGTGGGCCATGTCGCCTGTTTCAGTTTTTTTTAAATAAGGATTCAAGCTGAATGGTGTTGGAAGACGTCCCGATTGAAATTATCAGTGTTCTGTATTGAATTGATTTTAATTCATTTTAATTTAATTTTTATCAGGTTTTTGACCTGCTTTTACTATTTTTAGTTGGGATTTTCGAAACGGTGGGCCATGTCGCCGGGCTCAGCTGCTTTAAAAAATGATTCAAATAAGGATTTCCTTTTTTTTAATAAGGATTCAGGTCATGATTTATTTTTTGTACAAGGATTTGTTTATTGGGGGCGTCTAGAGGCGCGTCCCGAATGAAATTGTCAGTGTCCTGAATTGATTTTAGTGATTTTAATTTAATGTAACCCCTGGCCTCTAGATGTTGCCGGTTGTAGGTGCATTTTTCACATTATTTTTACGAAGGTTGTTTTTGTTAATAAGGATTTTTGAAAGGGTGGGCCTGCCTGCACGAGTTTAAGACTGGGAATATTATATGTGATGCGCTGCTAATCTTCTCCTTTCCCTCCTTATTATTAATTTGTTATAAATAATTTGTAAGGATTAGATGTGATGGGTTGCTACCGGGGTACTTCCCAGCGCGCGCTTTTGTGCGCTGGCGCGCTGCCTTTTTGAGCCCCACTGCGCGTTTCGCGCAGTTTTTTTTGCACCCCCCTGTGGGCGCAGCAAGTATTTTTTGCGCTTTTTGCACTACAAAGCGCAGTTTTTTGTTTTCAAGTGGCCAATTTGGTCAATAGAAGTACCCTGGTTGTAACTCCTTGCCCTCCTTAGCGAATGTTTTCCTGGCTGTTCTGTTGCCTGTCCTGACGAGGCCCCCCCAACCCACCCCGCCCGCCTCTGGATGTGGTCAGGTACCCTGGGGCTGGCCCCGGTATCTGAGGCATTTGTGGGG
This sequence comes from Chlamydomonas sp. ICE-L, assembly GCA_013435795.1. NCBI lineage: Eukaryota > Viridiplantae > Chlorophyta > Chlorophyceae > Chlamydomonadales > Chlamydomonadaceae > Chlamydomonas > Chlamydomonas sp. ICE-L. The sequence goes on from JACBWV010000923.1 coordinate 10,856, forward strand.
CTTGCCTAGTTTATTTATTGTTGGTGTGAGCAGGTCCCTAGTTGGTCCCTGATCTCTTTTAAACCCTAGTTGGTCCCCGTTGGTTCCTAGTTGGCCCCTGGTCCATGTTGTCCCTAGTTGGTCCCCGTCTGTCCTTAGTTGGTCCCTAGTCGGTCCCGGATCTCTTTTAAACCCAGTTGGCCCCTGGTCCTTGTTGTCCCTAGTTGGTCCCTAGTCCCTAGTTGGCCCCTAGTTGGCCCCTGGTCCATGTTGTCCATAGTTGGTCCCCGTCAGTCCCTAGTTGGTCCCTAGTCCCTAGTTGGTCCCTAGTTGGCCCCTGGTCCATGTTGTCCCTAGTTGGTCCCCGTCAGTCCCTAGTTGGTCCCTAGTCTATGTTAGTTCCAAGTTGGTCCCTGGCCTTTGTTAGTCCCTTGTTGGTCCATGGTCTCTTGTAATCCCTAGTTGGTCCCTAGTCTAAGTTAGTCCCTAGTTGGTCCCTGGTCCCTTGTAATCCCTAGTTGCCCCTGTTAGTCCCTAGTTGGTCCCTAGTCTAAGTTAGTCCCTAGTTGGTCCCTAGTCCCTTGTAATCCCTAGTTGGTCCTGTTAGTCCCTTGTTGGTCCCTAATCTAATTTAGTTCCAAGTTGGCACATGGTCTCTTGTAATCCCTAGTTGGTCTCTAGTCCACGTTAATACCTATTTGGTCCCTGGTCTTTGTTAGTCCCTAGTTGGTCCCTGGTCTTTGTTAGTTCCTAGTTGGTCCCTGGTCTTTGTTAGTCCCCTAGTTGGTCCCTGGTCTTTGTTAGTCCCTAGTGGTCCCTGGTCTTTGTTAGTCCCTAGTTGGTCCTGGTCTTTGTTAGTCCCTAGTTGGTCCCTGGTCTTTGTTAGTTCCTAGTTGGTCCCTGGTCTTTGTTAGTCCCTAGTTGGTCCCTGGTCTTTGTTAGTCCCTAGTTGGTCCCTGGTCTTTGTTAGTCCCTAGTTGGTCCCTGGTCTTTGTTAGTCCCTAGTTGGTCCTTGGTCTTTGTTAGTCCCTAGTTGGTCCCTGGTCTTTGTTAGCGTCCCTAGTTGGTCCCTGGTCTTTTGTTAGCCCAGTTGGTCCTTGGTCTTTGTTAGTCCCGAGTTTGCTCCTTGGGGTCTGTTAGTCCCTGTGGTGGTCCCGGTCCTATAGCTAATTGGTCTGGCCCTGCCGCGTAATGCCTCACTACCAACGAACACCTAGTTCCTTGGGGTTGTTCTCAGATTGTTTTCCGAATTTTCTTCCCTGTTGAGGTAAGGTACAAGTGTAAGATAGGTAAGGGTCATGGTCCCTTCAAACACCAGCATGCCACCCCCCTCCCCACTCCCGATCCACCCATCACCCTCACCCACCCCTCACTCCCCTCGTGGACCTCTCGACAAGCGTCTCCGAACCATGCCACAGGAGGTATACTCATTGCTTCCATGCAAGCACATCATTGCCACCGCCCCTCACTCACTCCCTACCCACCCTCACCACCCCGTGCACTCACCCTCACCCCTCTTGACCTCCCCTTCTGCAAGACCCAACCATTCATAATGTTGTTTGCAGGTGGCGTGCGCAAGCGCACTGCGCCCAAGCGCTATGAGCCCCTTTCGATGGACAAAAGGAGTAATGGGCCAAGCACCAGCAGTGCCACCCCACTCCCTCCTCACCCTTCACCCCCCACCCCTCCTGGACCTCTCAAATCTGCTTTAAACCAACATGCATGACGTTTTTTGCAGGTGGTGTGCGCAAGCGCACTGCGCCCAAGCGCTATGAGCCCCTTTCGCTGGACAAAAAGAGTCATGGGCCAAAGAAGCTGCCGTTGGAGCATTTCGAGGAATGCGCGCTGTGTGAGGATGGCGGCGACCTGCTGCTTTGCGACTTCTGCCCCCGGGTCTTCTGCCTGCCCTGCCTCGGACTGAGCTCCGCTCCCTCGGGGATGTGGCACTGCCCCTGCCACAAATGCCATACCTGCGACCGTTCGGCCCTCGAGGGTGGGGGCAAGCTTTTCCATTGCACCGACTGCACCTACGTCTCATGCTTTGACTGTACCACGGACACTGTGATTTCCCCGTAGGCGCATGATATGTTCGTGGTACTAGAGATGGCAAAAGGCACCCAAAAGGGGCTATACCGGTAATCAGTGCTACGCATTATGGTTGGTGGATTTTACAAATTTGGGGGGCTCCATAAACTAGCTCAAGTTACCAATGGCGGAATCCTTTTTTATTTGTTTCCAATCAAACCAGATTCAAGTGTGACTCAAACTGTGTTTTACAGTCCTATGGTAGCCAAAAAAAGAAATTAAAGGCTGTCCAGGGCGCTGTTGCGGGATAGGGAGAGCTATAGAGAGGGGGCAGCAGTAGGCAGAGATAGAGGGGGGAGCCAAACCAGGGTCTGGCGACACTTGAGCGCCCAAAGCTGGTTGAGGATTCATCAACTCGAGGGCTAAAACGAAATTGAAAAGACAAGAAAAGTCGTCGGAAAGCAAGGAAGTTGTCCAAAGGGAGTTGCTCCCCCCCAGCTGTGTACTGCACTGTACTACAGTGTCCCTAGAGAAATGTTGGCGGGTGGCCCAATCCGCCAGCGCTCCCCGTTTGGCCTAAATCATCACTGGCGGATACCTGTCAGCCATCTCATCCGCCAGCATGTCATGCGCACATATGGTAGTTAAGTGGTTTGCAGCCTACTCAAGGCTCCAAGTTGCTGATACTGAAATTCTAGAATATCATATTTTGCAAACTATGATGATTCCAATGTGATGTATGTCATGTATTGCAAAACCCAACTTCGAATTTGGAAGAAATGCCCCCAAAATGCCCCCCACCCCACCCACAGTGCGCTGGAATGGTAGAACATAAGTGCAGCCATACCTGGGCCATACCGCACTTTTTGAAATAAAAATTTGTGGTTTCAAAAAATGCCCCCAAAAGTGCGGTCTCAAATGTGGTTTAAAAAAATACCCGAAAAAGTGCGGTCTTGCAGCACATTTCAGGAAGGCCATTTCTTCCTACCCTGCATTACCATACTATCAGCGATTGTGACCAGGGTACTTCAAATGGCCAAATTGGCCAGCGCTTTAGCGCACTTGAAAACAAAAAAACTGCGCTTTGTAATGCAAAAAGCGCAAAAATTGCTTGCAGCGCCCACAAGGGGTTGCAAAAAACTGCGCTTAAAGCGCAGAGGGGGTCAAAAAGTCAGCGCTCAAAAGCGCAAAAGCGCGCGCTTTGAATTACCCTGATTGTGACAAACGACACAATCCCTGCGCTGATCACCATGGATCACCACGAAACGTAGCTGGACTCATAAACGAGCACCTATGCATCAATCCTAGTGGTTGTCCTGGGAGGCCAGGTAATACAAAAAAACGATTGGGGAAAAGTAAAATAAAAGGGTCATCTTTCTCAAATTGCATGGGGATTTTTACAGCGTCAACCGAAGTCCCTTTAGCATGCTTGGCCTACCCCTGGACTCTAACATACATAGATTGCACTTGTAAACAAGATCAGGCAATGCTTGTAACTTACATTAAAAAGCATACATACAACCTCGCATACCATTTAGTGAAGTACGGAAGTAGTAATAATAGTGGAACACATATATGATTTCTCATACCCGAATGAAAAAAATCTCCAGATTTTTTGAAGAGGTATTAGCCCCATTAAAATGTCCGTTAGTTCGTCCGTTCGTCCGTTCGTCCGTTCGTCCGTTCGTCCGTGTGTCACCAACAGGGTACTTCAAATGGCCAAAATGGCCAGCGCTTAGCGCACTTGAAAACAAAAAAACTGCGCTTTGTAGTGCAAAAAGCGCAAAAATTGCTTGCAGCGCCCTCAAGGACTTGCAAAAAACTGCGCTTAAAGCGCAGAGGGGGTCAAAAAGTCAGCGCTCAAAAGCGCAAAAGCGCGTGCTTTGAATTACCCTGGTCACCAACCACATTTTCAGGTTTTATAAAAAACATCAAACAAATTGAACATTCTATATTTTTGATGAATTATAAGACTTATTTATACCGGACTAATTCTCACCAGAGCACACATGAGCATCGCAATTCACGAAAGGAGCTCAGGTTGGGCCAAAAAGCTACAATTATCGGTTAACAATTTGATTTCAGGGTGTTTTGAGCTAACATTTCAAATTTGAACCACTTAAACATGTGCGTATACATAGGTTTGGGAGCAGAATTGTCGTCAAAAATTCAAGGCGAAACATGTAAGCATCACAATGGACGAAACATTCCCCTAGGGCACTTGTGCTATAATTACCCCAGGGACCCCACCGCAGGGCCGTGCGTGGGGCAGGGCCGGGGGCCACCGGGCGGGGGCGGGGGCAGGGGCGGGGGCGGGGGCCACCGGGCGGGGGCAGGGGCAAGCCACGCCACCTGCCGCTGGCCAAAAACTCGTTCAGGAGGACGGGACATACCGTTCACGGGGGCAGGGGCAAGCCACGCCACCTGCCGCTGGCCAAAAACCCGTTCAGGAGGACGGGACATACCGTTCACGTCTGGGCTAGGCCGAAACATGCAATATCTTGTACAAATCCCGTAAAATCAACCATACACCTGATTGGCCTCATTTTTCTTGCATCAAATTCTTAAAAAAAGTCACTCTACATACATGCATTTCATTAGATTACAGAAACGTTCAATACTGCTTAAAAATCAACAACCCTTCAAAAACTCTATTTTTCGTCACTTTATAGTTAACAATGCTAAATCATCAATCCATTCGTTGGAATTCAATTAATTCAAAGCCTCCGGGCGCCCTTCAAATTGTATCCTATTCGAATTGATACAATTTAAAGTAATTACATGCATTCAAATCACGTAAATTAAATTAAATGGAAAGGAATAAATCGAATTAAAATAACACAACATTAAATACAATTCAATTTAATTAATATAATACATTGAATTAAGGATTCGAATAATTTCATTCGGGACGCGCCTCCAGGCGCCCTTAATTCAATAAGGTGTAGGGGTATTCCACATGTTTGAATTTGAATACGAAAATAGCCTGTTGTCCGAAAAGTCAAATGACAAAATTAAGATCTTTATATTGTTCGAGACCCCAGCTACAAGCCTCTGACTCTCATAATCCCTAAGGGACACATAGTTAAGAAGTTGTCCTCAAAATCTGGTTAAGTTCAGTGTGGTTAGTTAGGTTAAGCAGCGTGAAGCAAAAACTTTCCAGGGCTCTGAAACTAGCATAGTACGAGGTTTTGACATTCATTGAATTCATGTCTCAGACATGGGCAGACACGAACTTCTGCTGCAACTTATCGAGTAATCATACCTTCCTCCTGAAGCTACAGCGTCGCTGCGTAACTCCACGGGCTTCGCTGCTCCTCCAAGGTTGATCGAATTGTTATAATCAAAATGATCGAAAGTATTGCACATCAATGGATAGCAGGGATGCATAGCATGTGGGCGCCAGGGTTGTTCAGGAGGACACCCAGGCCCCAGCCCTGAGACGCGATACATTCTACAGCCTGCGTCCTAGGACGCAACCAATTTCCGAAACCCAACGGAACCACCATAGCCTGCGTCCTGAGCGAGACGCAGCCGACCCATAGCCTGCGTCCTGCGACGCAACAAACCCACTGAAGCTGCGTCTGCGACGCGACGGGCCCTCCACGCGTTGCGTCTCAGGGCGCAACGGACCAGAGGTCATGGGCATTGCTGTTACCCACCACTTTGCATATGTGAAGGCTTGAGACTTGCCCAATCGCATATCTGGAATGGCACCTAAACTCGCGAGTCCCTTGACGAAGTTATTTTCTTCGTCGCATTCGTCATGGACGCATGGGCAGGCCTGACCCAACTCAAAGCCCACTACCAGGGAAGTTGAAGCCCCTTTTACGCTTTACATCAAGCAGTACCCCTTCAAAACGTGCGAAAAAACCGACAGTTTCCTGTATGAATGGGCGGCTTGGGGCTTTCGTCCGACGAACCGGTGGGAATTGACTTGCTCTGCAGGATTTCGTTAGCAATTGTAGCATCGAAGCAGAATCGAACCATCTACATTTGTACTGCGTACCTTTTGGCTTGGCTCACGCACTTTTCCCCTTCCGATCTGGACTAGCCTTGGACAACTTGAGCCCCAGTGACGTCATATCAGGAACGCTGTTCCAGCAACGAGTTAATCCGTGTAAAGATCGTGTAATAGCAGATATCCAAGATTTCGCATCGCTGGGGAAAGGCTGCAAAGCCAGCGAGAGGGGGTGATCCCGAATTCCAACAGACTAGAGTCCGGAAAAGCACCGCTACGCCTTTCAACACCTCTGCCATGGGGTCCTCCGTCAAATTCGACGAGACGTCGCCTGCTGCGCTCCGTCTTCAGGCAACAGTGTTTCAGAAGATCAAGCAAATCTGGTAGCCAATCCATATGTTGATAACCTATCTTGACTCATCCTATGAATGCCCTGTGGTCTCCTGAATTGATCATGAGTGTTCACAAGCATGAAGCAAATCCTGGTGCAACCTATCTAGCTTGATAGGCTGTCCTACCTTCACCTGTTCTTGATATAAATTGTGGTGCTCTGTGTACGAGTTGTGCTGTGCATGGGTGCTATAGAACATCAAGCCAATCAGGCCACCTATCCATCTTGAAAAGCTGACCTGTTGTGTCCTGAAATGCGTGTGCCTCATTTGTGCATGTGTGCCTCGGAACACCATGCGAACCCTTGCCTTGAGCCAACAATGGCCTGTCTATGGCAATGTATTGAAGAATCAGGCAACCTAGCCATCCTGATAGGCTGTACTATTGTCTCCTGAATAATGCATGCCTTGCTTTTGCATGCACGAGCCATAATAATGCAGGAATAGTTTTCGATCTGTGCTTGTAAGCTGTCCTGTTGTGTACCGTTAATGTCCTGTCCTGTCTAGAGCATGCCTGGTTCTGACCACTGTTTCTGTTTTAGGCTACGTCTAGCACCTCCTATGCAGCTCCTTTCCCCCGTCCTTGAGCCAATCCCGAGGCTAGCTAGCTCGCCTGAAAGCTGACATGGCAGGCAGTCCAATGCAGTGGAGCGCTTTGCGCAGTACCCTGGGGCTAGCTGGCTGAAAGTTGCCACGCGTAGCCCGCCAAAGATACAGCTGTCCTGGTTCTGTCTAGTGCTCGCCTTACTCAGTTTATTTTTGGGGCTACGCATGGCAGCTTCCAGCCAGCTCCAATAGCCAGCCACTGGGTCTCGCCGAAAGCTGTCAGCTGCATTGGAATGCTTGTCATGTCGGCTTTCAGACACACTAGCTAGCTTCAGGTTTCACCCAAGGACATGGAAAGGGAGCTGCCTAGAAGCTGCTACGCGCAGCCCATCAAGCAAACAGTGGCAAGGCGCAATGAAGCAGCAATGAAGCAGCATTCAAGTGTTTTGACAGCTTTGCGTTGGACCCAGGGGCTAGCTAATAGAGCTGGCTGGAAGGTGCCATACATAGCCCCCCCAATATATACACTGGTCTGGTTCTATCTAGTGTATGCCTGATTTTGTGCAGTCTACACCCTAGAAAATATCCACCATCACACCTCACACCACACCACGCCAAACCACACCACACCACACACTTACTCTGTCCAGTGCCATGAAGCATCTACAAAGCCACTTTTTTTCTTTTCCGCTACTAGCAGCAGCTTCTGGGTAGCTCCCTGAGGCAGCTACTGGACTGAGCCTCGCAAATTCGGCAGCGTTAGAAAGCTGATTACGTCAGCTTCAAGGTGCACTAGGTTGCTTTAGGTTTGGCTGGGTAGTAAGCCAGGGGAGCTGCCTAGAAGCTACTGCTGGTAGCTGCTGGTAGCTTATTACAAGTCGTGAGGTTAAGGGGGCCAGCCATTTGCTCGCACTGGGGCCAACAACTAGTAATGTTAACGCCTGGGCGTGGTATTAAGGGTGCCCCATCTTACGGCAGTAGGGAAAGGGCTGTTACTTTATCTGAACAAAGCCACCATGGCGGTTGACAGCGACCGCGAACATTAAAGCGCACCCGTGGGAATTCGAACCTGGCACCTTTGTCTTTCAAGGAGCTCTGCCATTGAGCCATTGGTCGAAACGAAGATGCCAACAACCAAACCAATCATCATTATTGTGCCCCTGTATCTTCTGACTCTTGTTCCCATCTCTTTGAACCCGGGATTCTTTCATTACTGCTTCTTCATCAAACCAACAGCGCACACATTACACAGCCGACCCAATGCAAACCACCCCACGCCAGAGGCACCCTACACCACCCCGAATCCACAACAAATACTCACCCCATGCCATCTGGCCTTACAGTATAGTTATCCTGTAACTTCTAACTCTTGTTCCCCATCTCATTGAACCCGGGATTCTTCCATTACTGCAGAATGCAGGTGAAAACCCCGGGCAGATGGGCCCCGGGCTTGAGACCATCTGCCCGGGGTAAGTAAGTAAGTGTAAGATGCTGCAGGACCAGCTAGCATCCATGTACCCTAATGAGGGCAAAGGGGACTTCTCCACCGACACTCCCGCCACTCTCCTGATGAGACTAAGAGCGTCCCTGGCCAAGTCCCTCCCTTGGCAGCCAGATGCTGTAATGGCTGAGTACTACAAGGACGCCTTGAGGGACCTGGCCATAGCGATGGCGAAATCCACGGTTAGCCTGCTCCCCAAGGCCCTGTCCCCTGAGGGAGGGATCTGGATAGCTAAGCTGGAAAATGAGCTGGCCTCCGCCACTGACATTTACATGGCTTTCAAGCTAAGCGCCATCACTGCCATCGAGGAGTGGAGAAAGGCCCACATAGCTGCTCAGCAGCTCCTTCCCTTCAGGGTTTCAGGGGTCCCCCTGGCTAGGCACCTTACTTCCCTTGTGGCAACAGATACACCCACGGCCCCCACTCGGGGGCTCTGGTTCTGGCCTGCACAGGAGTCAGTTTGGGGGAGGTCATAGGAGATCTGCAGAAGGTAGGGCCAAGCAGCACTGCTTCAGCCTCAGAAACACGGGTAGATGTGATAGGGGAGCCTCGTGCCCCTACTCTCACGCTCCCGCCGCCGGAGAGGGAGGGAACTAGAATTTGCATATGCATGGTGCCTAACTAGTAGTGAGCTAGTGTTTGGCTAATTTGCCCCTTTGAGACTTATCCCATAGCTCCTTGCGTAACTACTTTTCCAATAATGTTTTGACTACTCCCCAGACGCGAATTCCACGAATGATTATTTTCTTGGCTAGCCCTTTGTAAAAAATGATGAGAAACACTGCTCCCTTCGTACATCCTCCATTTTCCTTGTTACTTTATATCGACACTTTCTTCCCCCCCCCCCACCCCACCCCACCCCACCCCACCCCTGCGGGCCGGTCGTAGATTTCTCGTCCAGACCGGGACCCTCCCACCAGCAGCCGCTTCCCCCACCTCCCCTGATGTAGCGGTAGCCGGGTCACCCTTTGTTTAATGTTTAATGTTTCCTCTCTTCATTAAATGTTTTGATATTTATATTTCCTCCCTCCGTTTAACGTTTTAACGTGATCATTTCCCTCCTCCGTATAATGTTTTATTTTCCTCTCTTTGTTTAATGTTGTTATATTTACATTTCCTCCCTTAGTTTAATATTTAATGTTTCCTCCCTTTGTTTAATGTCTGTATATTTGTATTTGCCCCCTTAGTTTAATGTTTACCATTTCCTCTCATTGTTATGTTTGATATTTCGATTTTCCTCCCTCCGTTCAACGTTTTAATAATTATATTTTCTCCCTCCGTTAATGTTTTAATAATTATATTTTCTCCCTCCGTTTAATGTTTTTATATGTTAATTTTCTCCCTCCGTTTAATGTTTTTATATGTTAATTTTCTCCCTCCGTTTAATGTTTTATTTTCCTCTCTTCGTTTAATGTTGCTATATTTACATTTCCTCCCTTCGTTTAATATTTAACGTTTCAACCTTCGTTTAATGTTTTTATATTTATATTTGCCCGCTTAGTTTAATGTTTACCGTCTCCTCTCATTGTTTATGTTTGATATTTCGATTTTTGCGGAGCCCCCCCTTCTGGGAGGCGGGAGCCCCCAGTGTTACCCATTTGTCCGTTCGTCCATCCATCCATCCATCAGTCTGACCGTGATGAAGCCCAACACGTCAGCCAACGGTCTCGTAACTAACTCGCTCCCGTTGCCACCTGTCGCTGTCGCTCAGTCGCGATCACTCTCCGCCATTTTTTGCTGCATAGAACTTGTCCTCGTTCTTTAATGTTTCTTCCTCTCCTTGTTTTACTGTTTTAATATTTATATTCCTACCTTCCTTGTTTTATGTTTAAGGTTTCCTCTCTTTTTCATGTTTTTTGTGTATTATTTTTTCCCTCCCTTCTTTTAATGTCCACGGCATGAAGTCGGAAATAGCCTTACTAGACGAAACTACCAACCCAACCCTTCACCAACCCTCTCACACACCACGAGACAGACTACCCACCAACCCTTTAACCACCCCCCTTACAAAAGGACGAGCGACCAACCTACCACCCTCCCCTCCCCCAACCCCCTCAACAAACAACGAGACGGACCTACTACCCTACCCCCCAACCCTCCCCCAACCCTCTCATAACCAATCAAACTGATACAGACCTACGTAACCCTCCCCACCAAACCCTCCCCACAGAACCCCCTCTCACCAATCAACGAGACAGACCTACCCACCACCCTCCCCAACCCCCCTCCAACCACCAACGTACAGACCTCCCACCAACCCTCCCCCAACCCCTCTCACCAAACAACGAGACAGACCTACCCACCAACCCTCCCCAACCCCCCTCACCAATCAACGAGACAGACCTACCCACCAACCATCCTCAACTAACGGCCTCCCCCAACTGTGAGGAGACCTCCCCCACAACCCCAATTTCCCAACAGCGAGACAGACCTCTTCCACAACCCTCCTCATCAAACGCCGCCCCCCCCCCCCCCCCCATCCCCCCAATGAGGAGAGAGACCTCCCCCCCAATCCCACTCTCCCAACGGCGAGACAGACCTCCCCCCCAACCCTCCTCATCAGACGCCCCACCCCCAACGGTGAGAGAGACCTCCCCCCAAACCCCACTCTCCCAACCCACTTCTCCCAACCCCATTCCCCAAACCCCACTCTCTCAACTCCACTCTCCCAACCACACTCTCCCAACCACACACTCCCAGCCCCACTCTACCAACCCCACTCTACCAGCCCCTCTCTACCAACCCCACCCTCCCAACTGCGCAGGTGCAGCCGCCGATGATGAGGGAGGCATGGAAAACGGTGATCTCTCGGTGTCTGAGATGTGGAACCTGGTGATCGGATCGGCCGTCGGAAACCTGCCGAGCGAGCACATGGGCCACGTGATGAGTCCTGCTGAGGTGGACGATCTGGTTTCGCGATCACTGAAGGGAGACGCGCTAGTGCGGCGAGCCGGCTACGTCCCGCGACCGGCTCTGTAGGCGACGGCTGACCCCGAAGCCCCGAAGCCCCGAGGCCGGCCTATAGGCTCTAAGGCCGACCAGTCCCATGACCCCTCATCGCACCTTCCCTCCCACCCCAAGCCGGATGCGATGCAGGTTGACTCCGACAGCGACAGCGAGCTGCAGGACGACGAGGATGCTATTCCAAGCCTTGAGCCCCCACCCATCAACTACTATGAGGACAGTGACAGCATCGACCTCACCGGGGCGGCGAGCTCGCCAGAGTGGGAGGCCCCGCCAGAGCGTAGCAACCGCCCTGTGCCTTTTGCCATGCAGCAGGAACTCGCGCTGGAGAAAGAGAGATTGGAACTCCAAGAGCGGAGCATCGCCCTAAGGAAGGCCTCAAGCTCGCTTCCGAAACATCTCCGAGGCATCGCCCCAACGGCCTCTATGTCGGCGGTTTCAGGTGTGTGTTTTCTAATAAGGATTTTGATCAGGTTTTAGACCTGTTTTATTATTTATGATCAGGATTTTCGTAAGGGTGGGCCATGTCGCCTGTTTCAGTTTTTTTTAAATAAGGATTCAAGCTGAATGGTGTTGGAAGACGTCCCGATTGAAATTATCAGTGTTCTGTATTGAATTGATTTTAATTCATTTTAATTTAATTTTTATCAGGTTTTTGACCTGCTTTTTACTATTTTTAGTTGGGATTTTCGAAACGGTGGGCCATGTCGCCGGGCTCAGCTGCTTTAAAAAATGATTCAAATAAGGATTTCCTTTTTTTTAATAAGGATTCAGGTCATGATTTATTTTTTGTACAAGGATTTGTTTATTGGGGGCGTCTAGAGGCGCGTCCCGAATGAAATTGTCAGTGTCCTGAATTGATTTTAGTGATTTTAATTTAATGTAACCCCTGGCCTCTAGATGTTGCCGGTTGTAGGTGCATTTTTCACATTATTTTTACGAAGGTTGTTTTTGTTAATAAGGATTTTTGAAAGGGTGGGCCTGCCTGCACGAGTTTAAGACTGGGAATATTATATGTGATGCGCTGCTAATCTTCTCCTTTCCCTCCTTATTATTAATTTGTTATAAATAATTTGTAAGGATTAGATGTGATGGGTTGCTACCGGGGTACTTCCCAGCGCGCGCTTTTGTGCGCTGGCGCGCTGCCTTTTTGAGCCCCACTGCGCGTTTCGCGCAGTTTTTTGCACCCCCCTGTGGGCGCAGCAAGTATTTTTTGCGCTTTTTGCACTACAAAGCGCAGTTTTTTGTTTTCAAGTGGCCAATTTGGTCAATAGAAGTACCCTGGTTGTAACTCCTTGCCCTCCTTAGCGAATGTTTTCCTGGCTGTTCTGTTGCCTGTCCTGACGAGGCCCCCCCAACCCCCCCCGCCCGCCTCTGGATGTGGTCAGGTACCCTGGGGCTGGCCCCGGTATCTGAGGCATTTGTGGGGCTTGCCTAGTTTATTTATTGTTGGTGTGAGCAGGTCCCTAGTTGGTCCCTGATCTCTTTTAAACCCTAGTTGGTCCCCGTTGGTTCCTAGTTGGCCCCTAGTCCATGTTGTCCCTAGTTGGTCCCCGTCTGTCCTTAGTTGGTCCCTAGTCGGTCCCGGATCTCTTTTAAACCCAGTTGGCCCCTGGTCCTTGTTGTCCCTAGTTGGTCCCTAGTCCCTAGTTGGCCCCTAGTTGGCCCCTGGTCCATGTTGTCCATAGTTGGTCCCCGTCAGTCCCTAGTTGGTCCCTAGTCCCTAGTTGGTCCCTAGTTGGCCCCTGGTCCATGTTGTCCCTAGTTGGTCCCCGTCAGTCCCTAGTTGGGTCCCTAGTCTATGTTAGTTCCAAGTTGGTCCCTGGCCTTTGTTAGTCCCTTGTTGGTCCATGGTCTCTTGTAATCCCTAGTTGGTCCCTAGTCTAAGTTAGTCCCTAGTTGGTCCCTGGTCCCTTGTAATCCCTAGTTGCCTCCTGTTAGTCCCTAGTTGGTCCCTAGTCTAAGTTAGTCCCTAGTTGGTCCCTAGTCCCTTGTAATCCCTAGTTGTCCTGTTAGTCCCTTGTTGGTCCCTAATCTAATTTAGTTCCAAGTTGGCACATGGTCTCTTGTAAATCCCTAGTTGGTCCTCTAGTCCACGTTAATACCTATTTGGTCCCTGGTCTTTGTTAGTCCCTAGTTGGTCCTGGTCTTTGTTAGTTGCCTAGTTGGGTCCCCTGGTCTTTGTTAGTCCCGAGTTGGTCCCTGGTCTTTGTTAGTCCCTAGTTGGTCCCTGGTCTTTGTTAGTCCCTAGTTGGTCCCTGGTCCTTTGTTCGTCCCCTAGTTGTCCCTGGGTCCTTTACGTTAGTTCCTAGTTGGGCCCTGGTCTTTGTTAGTTCCTAGTTGGATCCCTGGGTCTTTGTTAGAGTCCCTATTGGGTCCCTGGTCGTTGTTCGGCCTAGTTTGGATCCCTGTCTTTGTTCGTCCCCTAGTTTGGTCCTTGGTCTTGTTCGGTCCAAGTGGTCCCTGGTCTTTGTATCCTGTTGGTCCCTGGTCTTTTGTTTTCCAGTTGGGTCCTTGGTCTTTGTTAGTCCTAGTTGGATCCTTGGTACTTTGTAGTCCCTAGTTTGGTTCCCTGGTCCCTATTAGCCCTAAGTGGTCTGCCCTGGCCGCCGTAATGCATCAACTACCAACAACCACCCTTTTTCCTTGGGTTTTTCTCAGATTGTTTTCCGAATTTTCCCCCTGTTGATGTAAGGTTAACAAAGTGTAAGATTTAGTAGGTCCCTGGGCCGAGCCACCAGCGTGCCACCCCCCCCCTCCCCACTCCCTCCACCCATCACCCCTTGCACCCACCCCTCACTCCTCGTGGACCTCTCACATCGTCTCCGCACCATGCCAGCAGGAGGTATACTCATATGCTTCCATTGCAAGCACCAGCATTGCCACCCCCCTCACCACTCCCTACACACCCCTCACCCCTTGCACTCACCCCTCACCCCTCCTGGACCTCTCCCATCTGCAATAACCCAACATTCATAATGTTGTTTGCAGGTGGCGTGCGCAAGCGCACTGCGCCCAAGCGCTATGAGCCCCTTTCGATGGACAAAAGGAGTAATGGGCCAAGCACCAGCAGTGCCACCCCACTCCCTCCTCACCCTTCACCCCCCACCCCTCCTGGACCTCTCAAATCTGCTTTAAACCAACATGCATGACGTTTTTTGCAGGTGGTGTGCGCAAGCGCACTGCGCCCAAGCGCTATGAGCCCCTTTCGCTGGACAAAAAGAGTCATGGGCCAAAGAAGCTGCCGTTGGAGCATTTCGAGGAATGCGCGCTGTGTGAGGATGGCGGCGACCTGCTGCTTTGCGACTTCTGCCCCCGGGTCTTCTGCCTGCCCTGCCTCGGACTGAGCTCCGCTCCCTCGGGGATGTGGCACTGCCCCTGCCACAAATGCCATACCTGCGACCGTTCGGCCCTCGAGGGTGGGGGCAAGCTTTTCCATTGCACCGACTGCACCTACGTCTCATGCTTTGACTGTACCACGGACACTGTGATTTCCCCGTAGGCGCATGATATGTTCGTGGTACTAGAGATGGCAAAAGGCACCCAAAAGGGGCTATACCGGTAATCAGTGCTACGCATTATGGTTGGTGGATTTTACAAATTTGGGGGGCTCCATAAACTAGCTCAAGTTACCAATGGCGGAATCCTTTTTTATTTGTTTCCAATCAAACCAGATTCAAGTGTGACTCAAACTGTGTTTTACAGTCCTATGGTAGCCAAAAAAAGAAATTAAAGGCTGTCCAGGGCGCTGTTGCGGGATAGGGAGAGCTATAGAGAGGGGGCAGCAGTAGGCAGAGATAGAGGGGGGAGCCAAACCAGGGTCTGGCGACACTTGAGCGCCCAAAGCTGGTTGAGGATTCATCAACTCGAGGGCTAAAACGAAATTGAAAAGACAAGAAAAGTCGTCGGAAAGCAAGGAAGTTGTCCAAAGGGAGTTGCTCCCCCCCAGCTGTGTACTGCACTGTACTACAGTGTCCCTAGAGAAATGTTGGCGGGTGGCCCAATCCGCCAGCGCTCCCCGTTTGGCCTAAATCATCACTGGCGGATACCTGTCAGCCATCTCATCCGCCAGCATGTCATGCGCACATATGGTAGTTAAGTGGTTTGCAGCCTACTCAAGGCTCCAAGTTGCTGATACTGAAATTCTAGAATATCATATTTTGCAAACTATGATGATTCCAATGTGATGTATGTCATGTATTGCAAAACCCAACTTCGAATTTGGAAGAAATGCCCCCAAAATGCCCCCCACCCCACCCACAGTGCGCTGGAATGGTAGAACATAAGTGCAGCCATACCTGGGCCATACCGCACTTTTTGAAATAAAAATTTGTGGTTTCAAAAAATGCCCCCAAAAGTGCGGTCTCAAATGTGGTTTAAAAAAATACCCGAAAAAGTGCGGTCTTGCAGCACATTTCAGGAAGGCCATTTCTTCCTACCCTGCATTACCATACTATCAGCGATTGTGACCAGGGTACTTCAAATGGCCAAATTGGCCAGCGCTTTAGCGCACTTGAAAACAAAAAAACTGCGCTTTGTAATGCAAAAAGCGCAAAAATTGCTTGCAGCGCCCACAAGGGGTTGCAAAAAACTGCGCTTAAAGCGCAGAGGGGGTCAAAAAGTCAGCGCTCAAAAGCGCAAAAGCGCGCGCTTTGAATTACCCTGATTGTGACAAACGACACAATCCCTGCGCTGATCACCATGGATCACCACGAAACGTAGCTGGACTCATAAACGAGCACCTATGCATCAATCCTAGTGGTTGTCCTGGGAGGCCAGGTAATACAAAAAAACGATTGGGGAAAAGTAAAATAAAAGGGTCATCTTTCTCAAATTGCATGGGGATTTTTACAGCGTCAACCGAAGTCCCTTTAGCATGCTTGGCCTACCCCTGGACTCTAACATACATAGATTGCACTTGTAAACAAGATCAGGCAATGCTTGTAACTTACATTAAAAAGCATACATACAACCTCGCATACCATTTAGTGAAGTACGGAAGTAGTAATAATAGTGGAACACATATATGATTTCTCATACCCGAATGAAAAAAATCTCCAGATTTTTTGAAGAGGTATTAGCCCCATTAAAATGTCCGTTAGTTCGTCCGTTCGTCCGTTCGTCCGTTCGTCCGTTCGTCCGTGTGTCACCAACAGGGTACTTCAAATGGCCAAAATGGCCAGCGCTTTAGCGCACTTGAAAACAAAAAAACTGCGCTTTGTAGTGCAAAAAGCGCAAAAATTGCTTGCAGCGCCCTCAAGGACTTGCAAAAAACTGCGCTTAAAGCGCAGAGGGGGTCAAAAAGTCAGCGCTCAAAAGCGCAAAAGCGCGTGCTTTGAATTACCCTGGTCACCAACCACATTTTCAGGTTTTATAAAAAACATCAAACAAATTGAACATTCTATATTTTTGATGAATTATAAGACTTATTTATACCGGACTAATTCTCACCAGAGCACACATGAGCATCGCAATTCACGAAAAGGAGCTCAGGTTGGGCCAAAAAGCTACAATTATCGGTTAACAATTTGATTTCAGGGTGTTTTGAGCTAACATTTCAAATTTGAACCACTTAAACATGTGCGTATACATAGGTTTGGGAGCAGAATTGTCGTCAAAAATTCAAGGCGAAACATGTAAGCATCACAATGGACGAAACATTCCCCTAGGGCACTTGTGCTATAATTACCCCAGGGACCCCACCGCAGGGCCGTGCGTGGGGCAGGGCCGGGGGCCACCGGGCGGGGGCGGGGGCAGGGGCGGGGGCGGGGGCCACCGGGCGGGGGCAGGGGCAAGCCACGCCACCTGCCGCTGGCCAAAAACTCGTTCAGGAGGACGGGACATACCGTTCACGGGGGCAGGGGCAAGCCACGCCACCTGCCGCTGGCCAAAAACCCGTTCAGGAGGACGGGACATACCGTTCACGTCTGGGCTAGGCCGAAACATGCAATATCTTGTACAAATCCCGTAAAATCAACCATACACCTGATTGGCCTCATTTTTCTTGCATCAAATTCTTAAAAAAAGTCACTCTACATACATGCATTTCATTAGATTACAGAAACGTTCAATACTGCTTAAAAATCAACAACCCTTCAAAAACTCTATTTTTCGTCACTTTATAGTTAACAATGCTAAATCATCAATCCATTCGTTGGAATTCAATTAATTCAAAGCCTCCGGGCGCCCTTCAAATTGTATCCTATTCGAATTGATACAATTTAAAGTAATTACATGCATTCAAATCACGTAAATTAAATTAAATGGAAAGGAATAAATCGAATTAAAATAACACAACATTAAATACAATTCAATTTAATTAATATAATACATTGAATTAAGGATTCGAATAATTTCATTCGGGACGCGCCTCCAGGCGCCCTTAATTCAATAAGGTGTAGGGGTATTCCACATGTTTGAATTTGAATACGAAAATAGCCTGTTGTCCGAAAAGTCAAATGACAAAATTAAGATCTTTATATTGTTCGAGACCCCAGCTACAAGCCTCTGACTCTCATAATCCCTAAGGGACACATAGTTAAGAAGTTGTCCTCAAAATCTGGTTAAGTTCAGTGTGGTTAGTTAGGTTAAGCAGCGTGAAGCAAAAACTTTCCAGGGCTCTGAAACTAGCATAGTACGAGGTTTTGACATTCATTGAATTCATGTCTCAGACATGGGCAGACACGAACTTCTGCTGCAACTTATCGAGTAATCATACCTTCCTCCTGAAGCTACAGCGTCGCTGCGTAACTCCACGGGCTTCGCTGCTCCTCCAAGGTTGATCGAATTGTTATAATCAAAATGATCGAAAGTATTGCACATCAATGGATAGCAGGGATGCATAGCATGTGGGCGCCAGGGTTGTTCAGGAGGACACCCAGGCCCCAGCCCTGAGACGCGATACATTCTACAGCCTGCGTCCTAGGACGCAACCAATTTCCGAAACCCAACGGAACCACCATAGCCTGCGTCCTGAGCGAGACGCAGCCGACCCATAGCCTGCGTCCTGCGACGCAACAAACCCACTGAAGCTGCGTCTGCGACGCGACGGGCCCTCCACGCGTTGCGTCTCAGGGCGCAACGGACCAGAGGTCATGGGCATTGCTGTTACCCACCACTTTGCATATGTGAAGGCTTGAGACTTGCCCAATCGCATATCTGGAATGGCACCTAAACTCGCGAGTCCCTTGACGAAGTTATTTTCTTCGTCGCATTCGTCATGGACGCATGGGCAGGCCTGACCCAACTCAAGCCCACTACCAGGGAAGTTGAAGCCCCTTTTACGCTTTACATCAAGCAGTACCCCCTTCAAAACGTGCGAAAAACCGACAGTTTCCTGTATGAATGGGCGGCTTGGGGCTTTCGTCCGACGAACCGGTGGGAATTGACTTGCTCTGCAGGATTTCGTTAGCAATTGTAGCATCGAAGCAGAATCGAACCATCTACATTTGTACTGCGTACCTTTTGGCTTGGCTCACGCACTTTTTTCCCCTTCCGATCTGGACTAGCCTTGGACAACTTGAGCCCCAGTGACGTCATATCAGGAACGCTGTTCCAGCAACGAGTTAATCCGTGTAAAGATCGTGTAATAGCAGATATCCAAGATTTCGCATCGCTGGGGAAAGGCTGCAAAGCCAGCGAGAGGGGGTGATCCCGAATTCCAACAGACTAGAGTCCGGAAAAGCACCGCTACGCCTTTCAACACCTCTGCCATGGGGTCCTCCGTCAAATTCGACGAGACGTCGCCTGCTGCGCTCCGTCTTCAGGCAACAGTGTTTCAGAAGATCAAGCAAATCTGGTAGCCAATCCATATGTTGATAACCTATCTTGACTCATCCTATGAATGCCCTGTGGTCTCCTGAATTGATCATGAGTGTTCACAAGCATGAAGCAAATCCTGGTGCAACCTATCTAGCTTGATAGGCTGTCCTACCTTCACCTGTTCTTGATATAAATTGTGGTGCTCTGTGTACGAGTTGTGCTGTGCATGGGTGCTATAGAACATCAAGCCAATCAGGCCACCTATCCATCTTGAAAAGCTGACCTGTTGTGTCCTGAAATGCGTGTGCCTCATTTGTGCATGTGTGCCTCGGAACACCATGCGAACCCTTGCCTTGAGCCAACAATGGCCTGTCTATGGCAATGTATTGAAGAATCAGGCAACCTAGCCATCCTGATAGGCTGTACTATTGTCTCCTGAATAATGCATGCCTTGCTTTTGCATGCACGAGCCATAATAATGCAGGAATAGTTTTCGATCTGTGCTTGTAAGCTGTCCTGTTGTGTACCGTTAATGTCCTGTCCTGTCTAGAGCATGCCTGGTTCTGACCACTGTTTC
Organism: Chlamydomonas sp. ICE-L; assembly: GCA_013435795.1. NCBI lineage: Eukaryota > Viridiplantae > Chlorophyta > Chlorophyceae > Chlamydomonadales > Chlamydomonadaceae > Chlamydomonas > Chlamydomonas sp. ICE-L. Next base: position 30,559 of record JACBWV010000923.1, read on the forward strand.
TGTTTTAGGCTACGTCTAGCACCTCCTATGCAGCTCCTTTCCCCCGTCCTTGAGCCAATCCCGAGGCTAGCTAGCTCGCCTGAAAGCTGACATGGCAGGCAGTCCAATGCAGTGGAGCGCTTTGCGCAGTACCCTGGGGCTAGCTGGCTGAAAGTTGCCACGCGTAGCCCGCCAAAGATACAGCTGTCCTGGTTCTGTCTAGTGCTCGCCTTACTCAGTTTATTTTTGGGGCTACGCATGGCAGCTTCCAGCCAGCTCCAATAGCCAGCCACTGGGTCTCGCCGAAAGCTGTCAGCTGCATTGGAATGCTTGTCATGTCGGCTTTCAGACACACTAGCTAGCTTCAGGTTTCACCCAAGGACATGGAAAGGGAGCTGCCTAGAAGCTGCTACGCGCAGCCCATCAAGCAAACAGTGGCAAGGCGCAATGAAGCAGCAATGAAGCAGCATTCAAGTGTTTTGACAGCTTTGCGTTGGACCCAGGGGCTAGCTAATAGAGCTGGCTGGAAGGTGCCATACATAGCCCCCCCAATATATACACTGGTCTGGTTCTATCTAGTGTATGCCTGATTTTGTGCAGTCTACACCCTAGAAAATATCCACCATCACACCTCACACCACACCACGCCAAACCACACCACACCACACACTTACTCTGTCCAGTGCCATGAAGCATCTACAAAGCCACTTTTTTTCTTTTCCGCTACTAGCAGCAGCTTCTGGGTAGCTCCCTGAGGCAGCTACTGGACTGAGCCTCGCAAATTCGGCAGCGTTAGAAAGCTGATTACGTCAGCTTCAAGGTGCACTAGGTTGCTTTAGGTTTGGCTGGGTAGTAAGCCAGGGGAGCTGCCTAGAAGCTACTGCTGGTAGCTGCTGGTAGCTTATTACAAGTCGTGAGGTTAAGGGGGGCCAGCCATTTGCTCGCACTGGGGCCAACAACTAGTAATGTTAACGCCTGGGCGTGGTATTAAGGGTGCCCCATCTTACGGCAGTAGGGAAAGGGCTGTTACTTTATCTGAACAAAGCCACCATGGCGGTTGACAGCGACCGCGAACATTAAAGCGCACCCGTGGGAATTCGAACCTGGCACCTTTGTCTTTCAAGGAGCTCTGCCATTGAGCCATTGGTCGAAACGAAGATGCCAACAACCAAACCAATCATCATTATTGTGCCCCTGTATCTTCTGACTCTTGTTCCCCATCTCTTTGAACCCGGGATTCTTTCATTACTGCTTCTTCATCAAACCAACAGCGCACACATTACACAGCCGACCCAATGCAAACCACCCCACGCCAGAGGCACCCTACACCACCCCGAATCCACAACAAATACTCACCCCATGCCATCTGGCCTTACAGTATAGTTATCCTGTAACTTCTAACTCTTGTTCCCCATCTCATTGAACCCGGGATTCTTCCATTACTGCTTCTTCATCAAACCTGACAATGAACGCATCACACAGCCGACCCAGGGCCAACCAACCCACACCAGAGGCATCCTACACCACCCCGAACCCACAACAAATACCCACCTCAGGCCAACTGGTCTTACATTATAGTTACCCTGTATCTTCTAACTTTTTCCCCCATAATTTTGGACCAGGGATTCTTCCATTACTGATGACGCCATCGCTCAGTACACAGGTAACGCAAGGTTTCTATTGTACGTGTGTATGTGGGTACGTGTGTATGTGTGTATGTGTCTACTATGTGTCTCAGTATACAGGTAAAGCAAGCTTTCTATCGCAAGTGTGTATGTGTCTGTATGTGTCTACTTGTCGCATTTCGTGGCGTCCAAGAGGCCCAATTCGCCGCATACAACCCTCCCGCCACCCTCCTCCTTCCCCTCTACCACCCTCCCTTATCCCTCACCACCCTTCCTTTTCTCACGACTTCCGACAACCCTCCTTCTACCCCATCACCACCACCCTCCTTTCCCTCCACCCTCCTCTTCCTTCCCCTCTACCACCCTCCCTTATCCCCCAACTTCCCACTACCTTCCTTCTACCCCACCCCCACCACCCTCCCTTATCCCCCACCTCCCCCAAACTGTCCGTCCGCAGTTGCTATGGCTTACACACACACACACACACACACACTCACAAACACACACACACTCACACACACTAACACACATTCCGCAGTTGCCCTTGTCTCCCGTGGCACGGATCGAAAAAAGCTGGAGAAGAACATAGGGGCGGTGCTCAAGTCAGCGGAGGCGACCAAGGAGCTTCTTGACTGGTGAGAACATGTATTGGGCTGTGTTGAGCTGTTGTGCGTAGGGTGTATTGTTGGTGGAGAAGAACATAGGGGCGGTGCTCAAGTCAGCGGAGGTGACCAAGGAGCTTCTCGACTGGTGAATTGTTTTTTTGTGCTGTGTTGAGCTGTTTGTGTGTAGGGTGTATTATTGGTGGAGAAGAACATAGGGGTGGTGCTCAAGTCAGCGGAGGTGACCAAGGAGCTTCTCGACTGGTGAATTGTTTGTTGTGCTGTGTTGAGCTGTTTGTGTGTAGGGTGTATTCTTGGTAGAGAAGAACATAGGGGCGGTGCTCAAGTCAGGGAAGGTGACCAAGGAGCTTCTTGACTGGTGAGAACATGTGTTGTGCTGTGTTGAGCTGTTGTGTGTATTGTTTTGTGCTGTTGCGTGCAGGATGTATTGTTTTTAGCTGCTGTGTGCATGGCTTGCACACACACACTCTCCCACACACTCACCCCACACATCTCTACTCATTTAATGCAGGCTGTTGGAGCATGTCCGAATGCACAGAGAAGAGCTGACTGCACCAGTGGAAGCCCCACACCAGCTGCATAGCTCTAACATATCCAAACCACTAACTCATCCCGTACTCCTGCCCCCCCCCCCCCCACCACCACCACCACCACACACACACACACACCCCACACATCTCCTACTCATTTAATGCAGGCTGTTGAAGCATGTCCGAATGCACAGAGAAGAGCTGACTGCACCAGTGGAAGCCCCACACCAGCTGCATAGCTCTAACATATCCAAACCACTAACTCATCCCCTTCCCCTGCCCCCCCTCCACCCACCCACCCCCCCCCACACACCCCACGCATCTCCTACTCATTTAATGCAGGCTGTTGAAGCATGTCCGAATGCACAGAGAAGAGCTGACTGCACCAGTGGAAGCCCCACACCAGCTGCATAGCTCTAACATATCCAAACCACTAACTCATCCCGTACTCCTGCCCCCCCTCCACCCACCCACCACCCCCACACACCCCACACATCTCCTACTCATTTAATGCAGGCTGTTGAAGCATGTCCGAATGCACAGAGAAGAGCTGACTGCACCAGTGGAAGCCCCACACCAGCTGCATAGCTCTAACATATCCAAACCACTAACTCATCCCGTACTCCTGCCCCCCCCCCCCCCACCACCACCACCACCACCAACCCACACACATCTCCTCATTTAATGCAGGCTGTTGAAGCATGTCCGAATGCACAGAGAAGAGCTGACTGCACCAGTGGAAGCCCCACACCAGCTGCACAGCTCTAACATATCCAAACTACTAACTCATCCCGTAATCCTGCCCCCACCCACCCACCCACCCACACCCACCCACCCACCCCACACATCTCCTACTCATTTGGTGCAGGCTGTTAAAGCATGTCCGAATGCACAGGGAAGAGCTGACTGCACCAGTGCAAGCCCCACACCAGCTGCATAACATATCCAAACTGCTGACTCATCCCGTACTCCCCTCCCCCCCCCCCCCCCCCCCCCCCCCCCCCCCCCCCGCCCCCCACACAACACACACACCACAACACGCAAACCCCACACACCCGCCCTCACATACATCACACGACAGACACTCACATCACCACACACACCGCACTCAACACACACACACACACCCACTCATTACTACACACACACACATTCAGACTGAAACACACACACACTCCCACACACCACAGTCTCTACTCATCTTAATGCAGTGCTTTTTGAATCATGTCTGGATGCACAGATAATATCCTGCTGCTCCCTTGGAGAGCAAATGTTAGTATGCATATGGTTTTTTTTGAAAAAATATTTTTGAGAAACTTAAAATTGAACCCTGATTTGGATAAAACTCCAGCATGACGCGGCCATGAACCCTGATTCCTTGAAAGATATATATATAGTATATTATTTCTATATATATTTTTTTTTTTTTATATTTGATAATACTTCGCCTCTATAGATTATCTCACAATTGTGAGTAATGCCATTCAGTGTAGAACATTACATGATCTCTTCATCTTGAAGAATGATGAAGAATGTTGTTTATGCTGTCCTCGAGTCTTAAACATGGGGAGGAACTGCCAAGACTGTCGGAGCATCCATACCACCCATACTCATCCATTGACCCACCCATACACCCGTCCACACACCCATACCCACCCATCCATACCCATCCTAACCACCCATGCTCACCCACCCACATTATCCACCCATCCACCCACCCATACACCCCCTCTGGGTCTTAAGTGGTACCAATGATTTGCTTTTGTCAGCATAATCTCAATGGTAGTCAACATGACGAGAAACTGCCATGACTGTCGGAGCAAGGAGGTGTCTGGTGATCTGACGCTTTTATATTCCTTGGCTTTTGTATTCCCTGTATAATTAAATGATCACTGTAGCGCGAAGTCAGGGCTCTCCCGTCGGTACTGTTTGGGGTTCATATCATCAATGCTTTTTCTTTTTAAGCCCTTCCTATCACACTTGGGCAAGCCCCCTTCAGCCTATTTGGCCTACCCCTGGACTGTAACATACATACACCCCTTCACCAATAACTTGCCCATGCCCTTGCCCTTGCCTTGACCCTTGCCCTTGCCTTGCCTTGCCTTCACCAATAACTTGCCCATGCCCTTGCCCTTGCCTTGACCCTTGCCCTTACCCTTGCCCTTGCCTTGCCCTTGCCTTGCCTTCACCAATAACTTGCCCATGCCCTTGCCCTTGCCTTGACCATGCCTTTTTTGTTCAAGCCCTTCTTATCAAGGTTGGGCAAGTCTCGTTAGCCTATAAGCCTATTAACCTATTAGCCTATTAGCCTATTAGCCTAGGCTGTAACATAGATGCATGGTAATGTCGGGGGTGTTCAGGACGCTGTGTCCTGTGTCGCAGACACAACATCGGAGGGTCCGACAGCATTTGGAGGGTCAGATGCGTTGCAGATGCAGCTTCAGTGGGTTGGTTATGTCTCAGGATGCAGGCTGTGGGTCGGTTGCGGGTGGTATTTGGCCTACCCCTGGACTGTAACATACATACACGTGACATCGGTTTTGTTTCAGCTACCTGCTGCAGCTTCTAGGCAGCTCCCTGGGATCTGTCTTCATCCAAAACTTAAGCAACCTAGGCACCTGGAAGCTGATATCGTAAGCTTTCCAGTGCTCCTGGAATCTTTGGGTTTGGCCCAGTGGCTGTCTCAGGGAGCTGCCTAGAAGCTGGTGTTGGGGTAGCCGAGAAGAACAACAGCGGAGTATGCACAGTTTATTTTGGGCGGAGCCCCCCCTTTCTGGTGGGCGGGAGTCCCCAGGGTCATCCTGTTGTCCGTTTGTTTATTTGTTTGTGCGATCGACGTGTGACAGAGACAAAGCCTGGCACGTCAGCCAACGGTCCCGTAACTAACTGGCTTCAGTCCGCTCAATTCCGTTACCAACACTCTCCGCCAATATGCTACGTCGCTTGCGTAGGACTTGTCCGTTTCAGAAAAGGGGTCTTCCGGTAGCTTTCAGGGATTTGCAGTGATTCTTATAAGGATTTGGACGTAGACATCGAGTATCTGGCAGCCTGACTGACTGACTGACTGACTGACCGACTGACTGACTGACTAACTGACTGACTGACTGACTGACCAATTGACCCCCCCCCCCCCCCCCAACCCCCTTGTTCCCCCTTGTTCCCCAGGCCTCCCACGCCTGCACCTGCGCAATCAGCTGCTGACAAGGCGCCTGACACTGATCGATTAAAAGAAAGTGTCGATATAAAGTAACAAGGAAAATGGAGGATGTGCGAAGGGAGCAGTGGTGTTCTCATCATGTTGTTACAAAGGGCTGCTAAAAATAATCATTCATGGAATTCCCGCGTCTGTGGACAGTCAAACTTATTGGCAAGTAGTTACGTCAAGGAGCTATGGATAAATGTCTCAAGGGCAAATTAAAGCCAAACACTAACTCACTACTAAAAAGCTTTGCCCCCACCCTCGAGGCCCGAAACGGTGGATGTAATGGCATTTGTGCGGGGCAGTGCACCTCCCCGAGGAGGCGGAGCTCAGTCCGAGGCAGGGCAGCAGAAGACCGGGGCAGAAGTCGCAAAGCAGCAGGTCGTCCGCCATCCTCACACAGCGCGCATTCTGCAATGCTTCAACGGCAGACTTCTTTGGCCCATGACTCTTTTTGTCCAGCGAAAGGGGCTCATAGCGCTTGGGCGCAGTGCGCTTGCGCACACCACCTGCCAAAAAAGTCATTGCATGTGGGTTAAAGAAGGATTTGAGAGGTCCAGGGGGGTGGGGGTGGAAGGGTGAGGAGGGAGTGGGTGGCACTGCTGGTGCTTGGCCCATTACTCCTTTTGTCCATCGAAAGGGCTCATAGCGCTTGGGCGCCGATGCGCTTGCGCACGCCACCTGCAAAACAACATTATGAAGTTTGGTTATGCAGAGGGAGAGGTCCAGGAGGGGTGAGGGGTGAGTGCAAGGGGTGAGGGGTGTGTAGGGAGTGGTGAGGGGGGTGGCCTGCTGGTGCTGCAATGGAAGCATATGAGTATACCTCCTGCTTCATGGTGCGGGAGCGATTTGAGAGGTTCCACGAGGCGTGAGGGGTGGTGCAAGGGGTGATGGGTGGAGGGTGGGGAGGGGGGGTGGCACTGCTGGTGCTTGGCCCATGACCCTACCTATCTTACACTTTGTTAACCTTACCTCAACAGGGAAAATTCGGAAAACCAATCTGAGAACAACCAAGGAACCAGGTTGTTGGTAGTGTGCATTACGCGGCCAGGGCAGACCAAATTATGGCTAATAGGGACCGGGACCAAGGGACTAACAAAGACCAAGGACCACTAGGGACTAACAAAGACCAGGCCAACTCAGGGACTAACAAAGACCAGGACCCCCTAGGGACAACAAAGACCCAGGACCAACTAGGGACTAACAAGAACCAGGCAATAGCTAACAAAGACCAGGGACCAACTAGGGACTAACACCGACCAGGAGACCAAACTAGGGATACCAAAGGCCAGGGACCAACTGGGGACTAACAAAGACCATGGACCAACTAGGACTAACAAAGACCAGGGACCCAACTAGGGACTACCAAAAGACCCGGGACCAACTAGGGACTAACAACGACCAGGGACCAACTAGGAAGCCTAAACCACGACCATAGGACCAACTAGGGACGAACTAACACAAGACAGGACAACTAGGGATAACAAAGACCAGGGACCAATATGGACTAACAAAGACCAGGGACCAACTAGGAACTAACAAGACCAGGACCAACTAGGGACTAACAAAGACCGGACCAAATAGTATTAACGGGACTAGAGGACCAACTAGGGATTCAAGAGCCAGTGTCCAACTTGAACTAAATTAGATTAGGACCAACAGGGACTAACAGGACCAACTAGGGATTACAAGGCTGAGGACAACTAGGGACTAACTAGACTAGGGAAACAGGCTAACATGGCAACTAGGGCTTACAATGGACCAGAGACCATATGGATAACTGACTAGGGCCAACTAGGGATTACAAGAGGACCATGGACCAACAAGGGACTAACAAAGGCCAGGGACCAACTTGGAACTAACATAGACTAGGGACCAACTAGGGACGGACGGGGACCAACTAGGGACAACAGTGTACCAGGGGCCAAACTAGGGACCAACTAGGGACTAGGGACCCAACTAGGACTGACGGGGACCAACTTGACAACAGGACCAGGGGCCAATCGGGACCACTAGGACTAGGGACCAAACTGGGACAACAGGACCATGGGCAACTGGGTTTTTAAAAGAGATCCGGGACCGGACTAGGGACCAACTAATGGACGACGGGGCCCACCTAGGACAACATGGATCCAGGGGCCAACAGGTACCCAACGGGGAGGGACCGACTATGGTAAAAGGATCAGGGGACCAACTAGGGACCTGCTCACACCAACAATAAATAAACTATGCAAGCCCCACAAAGCCTCAGATTACGGTGCCAGCCCCAGGGTACTGACCACATCAAGAGGCGGGCGGGGTGGGTTGGGGGGCCTGTCAGCAGGCAACGAACAGCAGAAAACATTCGCTAAGAGGAGGGTTACAACCAGGTACTTCTATTGACCAATGCACTTGAAACAAAAAACTGCGCTTTGTAGTGCAAAAAAGCAAAAAAAATTGCTCGCCCACAGGGGGGTGCAAAAAACTGCGCGAACGCGCAGTGGGGCTCAAAAAGGCAGCGCGCCAGCGCACAAAAGCGCGCGTCTGGAGTACCCCGGTAGCAACCCATCACATCTAATCCTTACAAATTATTTAAACAAATTAATAATAAGGCGGGAAGGAGAAGATTAGCAGCGCCTCACAATATAATATTCCCAGTCTTAAACTCGTTGCAGGCAGGCCCCACCCTTTCAAAATCCTTATTAACAAAAACAACCTTCGTAAAACTAATGTGGAACAATGCACCTACAACGGCAACATCTGAGGCCGGGGTTACATTAAATTAAAATCACTTAAATCAATTCAGGACACTGACAATTTCATTCGGACGCGCTCTCGACGCCCCCCATAAACAAATCCTTTACAAAAAATAAATCATGACCTGAATCCTTATTAAAACAAAGGAATCCTTATTTGAATCATTTTTTAAGGCACTGGCCCGGCGACATGGCCCACCGTTTCGAAAATCCCAACTAAATAGTAAAAAGCAGGTCAAAAACCTGATAAAATTAAATTAAAATGAATTAAATCAATTCAATACAGAACCACTGTGATAATTTCAATCGGGACGTCTTCCAACACCATTCAAGCTTGAATCCTTATTTAAAAAAAAGAAAACAGGCGACATGGCCACCCTTACGAAAATCCTGATCATAAATAATAACAGGTCTAAAACCTGATCAAATCCTTATTAGAAACAACAACCTGAAACCGCCGACATAGAGCCGTTGGGGCGATTCCTGGCGATGTTTCGGAAGCGACTGAGCTTGAGGCCTTCTTAGGGCGATGCTCGCTCTTGGAGTTCCAATTCTTCTTTCTCCAGCGCGAGTTCCTGCTGCATGGTCAAAGGCACAGGCTGTTGTTGCTACGCTCTTGCGGGGCTCCCACTCTGGCGAGCTCGCCGCCCCGGTGAGGTCGATGCTGTCCTGTCTCATAGTAGTTGATGGGTGGGGGCTCAAGGCTTGGAATAGCATCCTCGTCGTCTGCAGCTCGCTGTCGCTGCGGAGTTCAACTGCATCGCATCCGGCTTGGGGGGGGGAGGGAAGGTGCGATGAGGGGTCATGGGACTGGTCGGCCTAGAGCCTATAGGCCGCCTCGGGGCTTCGGGGCTTCGGGGTCAGCCGTCGCCTACAGAGCCGGTCGCGGACGTGCCGGCTCGCCGCACTAGGCGTCTCCCTTCCGTGATCGCGAAACCAGATCGTCCACCTCAGCAGGACTCATCACGTGGCCCATGTGCTCGTCGGCACAGTTTCCGACGGCCGATCCGATCACCAGGTTCCACATCTCAGACACCGAGAGATCACCGTTTTCCCGACTCTCCTCCTCATCGCGCTGGGGCTGCACCTGCCGCAGTTGTGAGGGTGGGGTTGGTAGAGGGGGCTGGTTTAGAGTGGGGTTGGTAGAGTGGGGCTGGGAGTGTGTGTTGGAGAGTGTGGTGGGAGAGTGGGTTGAGAGGTGGGGTTGGGGAATGGGGTTGGGCGAGGAGAGTGGGTGGGAGAGTGGGGTTTGGGGGGAGGTCTCTCTCACCGTTGGGGGTGGGGGGCGTTGATGAGGAGGTTGGGGGGAGGTCTGTCTCGCGTTGGGAGAGGTGGATTGGGGGGGAGGTCTCTCTCCTCATGGGGGGATGGGGGGGGTGGGGGGGCGGTTTGATGAGGAGGGTTGGTGGACGAGGTCTGTCTCGCCTATTGGGAATTGGGGTTGTGGGGAGGTCTCTCAAGTTGGGGGAGGCGTTAGTGAGGATGGTTGGTGGGTGTCTGTCTCGTTGATTGGTGAGGGGGGTGGGGGAGGGTTGGTGTGTAGGTCGTCTCGTTGTTTGTGTGAGAGGGGTTGGGGGGGTTGGTGGGTAGGTCTGTCTCGTTTGTGGGGGGGTGGTTGGGTGGGGGTTGGTGGGTAGTCTGTCTCGTTGATTGGTGAGAGGGGTTGGGGGAGGGTTGGTGGGTTAGGTCGTCTCGTTGTTGGTGATGAGGGGTTTGGGGAGGGTTGTGGGTTAGTCTGTCTCGTTGTTGGTGAGGGGTGTGGGGGAGGTTGGTAGTAGGTCGTCGTCTTTTGTAAGGGGGGGGTGGTAAGGGTTGGGGTAGGTCTGTCTCGTTGTTTGTGAGGGGTTGTGTGGAGGGTGGGGGTGGTCTGTCTAGTCAGGCTAATTCACACTTCATGATGTGGACATTAAAAAAGGAGGAAAAATAAACACAAAAACATGAAACCAAGAGAGGAAACCTTAAAACATAAAACCAGTAGGGACGAAATATATTTAAAACAGTAAACAAGGAGAGAAACATTAAAAAGATGGAGGACAAGTTCTATGCAGCAAAAATGGCGGAGAGTGATCGCGACTGAGCGACCAGCGACAGGTGGCAACGGGAGCGTTAGTTACGAGACCGTTGGCTGACGTTGTGGCTTCATCACGGCAGACGATGGATGGATGGATGGACGAACGGACAAATGGGTAACACTGGGGCTTCCCGCCTCCCAGAGGGGGGGCTCGCCAAAAATCGAAATATCAAACATAAACAATGGCGGAACGTAAACATTAACACTAACGCGGCAAATATAAATATAAAAAATTAAACGAAGGTTGAAACGTTAATATAAACGAAGGGAGGACGGAAATGTACATATGCAACATTAAAGAGAGAGGAAAATAAAACATTTAACCGGATGGGAGAAAAATAACATATAAAACATAAACGCGGGAGAAAATTTACATTATAAAAAACTTAAAGGAGGGAGAAAATCTAATTATAAACATTAAACGGAGGGAGAAATTAATATTAAAACGTTTAACGGGGGAGCGACAATCGAAATATCAACTAATAACATGGAGGAAATGGTAAACATTAAACTAAGGGGGCAAATACAAATATACAGACAATAAACAACAAGGGAGGGAACATTAAATATTAAACTAGGGAGGAAAGGGAATGTAATATATACAACATTAAACAAAGAGAGGAAAATAAAAATTATACGGAGGAGGGAATGATCACGTTAAAACGTTAAACGGAGGGCGGAAATATATATCAACATTTTTAATGAGAGAGGAACATTAAACATTAACAAAGGGTGACCCGGCTACCGCTACATCAGGGGAGGTGGGGAAGCGGCTGCTGGTGGGAGGGTCCCGGCTGGCGGAAATCTACGGACCCCGCAGGGTGGGGTGGGTGGGGTGGGGTGGGGGGGGGGGAGGGAAAGAGAAGAAAGTGTCGTATAAAGTAACTTAAACAAGGAAATGGAGGTGTACGAAGGAGCAGTGTTTCTCATCATTTTTAAAAGGGTAGCCAAGAAAAATAATCCTTCGTGGAATTCGTCGTCTGGGGAGGTCAAAAACTATTGGAAAAGTAGTTACGCAAGAGCTATGGGATAAGTCTCAAAGGGGCAAATTAGCCAAACACTATGCTCACTACTAGTTAGGCACCATGATATGCAAATTCTAGTTCCCTCCCTCTCGGCGGCGGGCGTGAGATAGGGCACGAGGCTCCCCTATCACTCTACCGTGTTTCTGAGGCTGACAGGCAGTGCTGCTTGGCCCTACCTTCTGCGATCTCCTATGACCTCCCCCAACTGACTCCTGTGCGGCCAGAACCAGAGCCCCGAGTGGGGCCGTGGTGTATCTGTGCCACAAGGGACTAAGGTGCCTAGCCAGGGGGACCCCTGAAACCCTGAAGGGAAGAGCTGCTGAGTCAGCTATGTGGGCCTTTCTCCACTCCTCGATGGCAGTGATGGCGCTTAGCTGAAAGCCATGTAAATGTTCAGTGGCGGAGGCCCGCTCATTTTCCAGCTTAGCTATCCAGATCCCTCCCTCAGGGGACAGGCCTTGGGAGCAGGCTAACCGTGGATTTCGCCATCGCTATGCCAGGTCCCTCAAGGCGTCCTTGTAGTACTCAGCCATTACCAGCATCTGGCTGCCAAGGGAGGACTTGGCCAGGGACGCTCTTAGTCTCATCAGGAGAGTGGCGGGAGTTTCGTGGAGAAGTCCCCTTTGCCCTCCTTAGGGTACATGGATGCTAGCTGGTCCTGCAGCATTTAACTTACTTACTACCCCGGCAGATGGTCTCAAGCCGGGGCCACTCCCGGGGTTTTCAACCTGATTCTGGAATGGGATACCTCTTCACATAAGGGCGCTGGAATGGCCCTTTGTGAGTGATCCGCAAAGCGTTCCGAGTGAAGATGACGAAGCTCTCACCTCTGGAGTCCATGGAGGACATAGTCCCTTAATTTGAGGACAGCTTCAAGGACTCCATATCACCTGTTGCTCCCAGAGAGGTGAAGAGGGCGCACTCAATGCCTCCCCCTGCATCCGCCAACCCCCTTGGTCTTCATGGCTGCCGCTCCTGCCCAATCGGACCCCCTCTCCAAACCATCAAGGTAATGGCAAGTCCCGCCGGACGAGTTTGCTTACTCGTGGGTCCAGCAATGGGGACTACTGTAAGAGCTGCCAGGACAGCTAGCATCCATGTACCTAATGAGGGCAAAGGGGACTTCCCACGACACTCAGCACCTCCTATGAGACTAAGACGCGTCCCTGGCCAAGTCCTCCCTTGGCAGCCAGATGACTGTTGATGCTGAGTATACAAGGACGCCTTGAGGGACCCTGGTCCATAGCGATGGCGAAATCCACGGTAGCCTGCTCCCCAAGGCCCTGTCCCCTGAGGCGATGGGATCTGATAGCTAAGCTGGAAAATGAACTGGCTCCGCCACCGACATTTTACATGGCTTTCAGGCTAAGCGCCATCACGTCATCAGGAAGGGGAAGGCCCACATAGCTGCTCAGCAAAAAGCTTCCCTTCCCTTTCAGGTCCCAGGGTTCGGGGGTCCCTGGCTAGGCACTTACTTCCCTTATGGCACAGATACACCCACGGCCCAGTTCGGGGCTCTGGTTCTGGGCCAGCACAGGAGTCAGTTTTGCGGGGAGGTCACAGAGATCAGGCAGAAGGTAGGCCCAGCAGCACTGCTTCAGCCTTCAGAAACGGGTGAGTGATAGGGGAGCTCGGCCCCTACTCTACGCTCCCGCCGCCGGAGAGGGAGGGAAAACTAGGATTGCATATGCATGGTGCCTAACTAGTCGTGAGC
>JACBWV010000924.1:0-40000 GCA_013435795.1 Chlamydomonas sp. ICE-L
GAAGTACGCGCGGCGGAGCGACAAGGGCGAAGGATAGAAACCGTCAATCCGCGTGAAACACAGGCATGTATATCACTTTGTCCTCATTAATGGCAGTTTCTCTCGGAAATGGCAAACCATAGTTCATCACCCCCCACCCTCAAATAGCTTTTGCTTCCGCAGTTGTAAGACAACGCGTCTGTCCGCGACGAAGACGCCCTTTGCTGCGCGCTCAGGGCAGTGTTTTCGAGCGCGGACGCCATCGACCGAGGACTCATTCTTCTTGACACAAGTTCTCGTCAACATGCATGCTTGTGTCCTTGGATCCTGCGGAACATTCAACTGCACGCAAGCCGCCGGACGCTGTCCTGGCCCGGTGAGAATCTCTTGCATGCGCGGAGTAACATTAACTACATTAATCAGGACAACACCATCCCACCACCATATCAATCAACCACCAGTCCATCAACCATTACCACACCACCACCAGGTCATGCACCAAGTCCATCAAATACGCGCCCAGAATGAAAAACGTGGGATAGAAACAAAGGAAGGAAGAATGTTGTGTACCAAACTTGGATGTCCTCCTCATGGGATTGAGAGTGGGAAACCTAAGCCCATTATCTAATCCGCACTTAACCGCAAAAATTGGTGGCGTAAAATATGTATTTAAAACTTCTCCCAGTACCTAAGTTTAAACTGATTGGTTGGAAACGTAGATGGGTTCCTTGGATAGGATCGAGGTTCACCTTCGTGAGTCCGGAACCGTGCAAGATGAACATCCTGTTGTCTTTGAATGTACTGACAACGGGGTACTTCAATGCCAAAGTGGCCAGCGCTTAGCGCACGTGAAAAGCAAAAAATGCGCTTTGGTACTGCAAAAAAAAAACGCAAAAATTGCCGCCCACACAAGGGGAGTTGCAAAAATGCCGCTTAAATCGCAGAGGGGGTCAAAAATCATGCGCTTTGAATTAGCGCGCAGCTTCGAATTACCCTGCGTGACAAAGCGACTGAATTCGGAGAATTATCAGAACCTGATCTCCAATCCGGCATCAAATGATCCTCTACATTACCTGATGTGCAACTCCAGAAGTTGAAGGTTCGAGCGAAGCTTCCCCTCTGCTCATCCATAATGTATAGTATGAAGAGATTGGACTGAGTCCTTTTTGATTTTGTGATAGTTTTTTGTACTGTTTTTTAAAATTCGTTCAAGAAGAGAGAAAAACACGAAAATGAATAGAAGCCGTGATTTCTTAGCGGTTACATGTTCCTGTATAATGTTTTCACTGCAAAGCCGGCGAGCAGCCAATTGCCTGGCTGGAAGCTATGTAACCAATTTCAAGTTGAAGAACTTAGGGTTGGAATCCGGTTGGAGTGGGTATCGCACCAGGGTCAGGAATTGAGTTGGGATTTCGATTGGAGTGGGTATCGCACCAGGGAACTTCGAGGTGGAATTCGATTGGAGTGGGTATCGCACGGGGGCACCCTTGGGCTGGAATTCGGTTGGAGTGGGTATCGCAAGGGTAACACTTGATTGAAGCCCGTGAGGCAGTCCAGGGTTTTTCTGAAAAACCAGGAACATCCAAACTACAAAATCCAAAATATTAAACTCATGTCCAGGCCGATTCTTGACCAGACCCCTTGGTCTCTACACCGCCCCCCCCCCCCCCCTCTCACATAATGATGAGTGAACCTTAGGGGGAGAGGCTATACAGCCCCACAAAACTCCCCCTCCTCCTCCTTCGCTGTCTTCTCCTCAGCTACCGCCTGGGGCGCTACTCCCCCCTGCCACGCACGCCACTTCTCCCTCAGCTACTGTCTTTGTGCTACCACCTCCCCCCCTCTCACAACATGATGAGTGAACCTTAGGGGGAGGGGCAATAAAGCCCCACAACCCTCCACCACCTGCCTTACTTGCCAGCTTCCCCTCAGCTACCGCCTGGGGCGCTACCGCACCCCCTGCCTTCTTCGCCGGATTCTCCTCAGCTACCGCCTTGGGCGCTACCTTCCCCTCTCACATTATGATGATGAACCTTAGGGGAGGGGGAATGAAGCCCCACAACCCTCCCCCTGCCTTACTCGCCATCTTCTCCCAGCAACCCAACTACCGCCTGGGCGCGTACCTCAACCACCTGCCTTCGCCTCAGCTTAAAAAACCCACCCACCCGCCTTGGTGCTACCTCCCCCCCTCTCAGCATCATGATATTGAACCTAGGGGATGGCAATGAATCGCCCACAACCCTCCACTTCCTTCTCGCTTCTGCTGCCTTTTCTCTCCTCGCTACCGCCTGGTGGGCGGCTACCCCGCTCACCCTTAGCCAGCACGCCGCTTCCCCCAGCTACTGCCTTGGGGTCCTACCTACCTCCCCCCCCCCTCTCCACACATCATGATGAGTGAACCTTATGGGAGGGGCATAAGCCCCCACAAACCCCCACCACCTGCCTTCTTTCTTCGCAGGCTTCTTCTCCTAGCTACCGCTTGGCGCTACCGTAACCGCACCCCCTGCCTTCTTTCTGTTCGCCGGATTCTCCTCACTACCGCTTGGGCCTACTCTCCTCCCTCTCACATTATGAGAGTAACCTTTGGGGAGGGGCATGAAGCTCCACAACCCCTCCACCTCCCTTACGCCGCCACTTCTCCTCATCTCCCGCCTGGGGCGCTAAACCCCTCACCACCTGCCTTCTCCTCAGCTACCGCCTTGGGTGCTACCTCCCCCCCTCTCACATCATGATGAGTGAACCTTAGGGGGAGGGGCAATGAAGCCCCACAACCCTCCACCTGCCTTCTCCCAGCTACCCTACCGCCTGGGGCGTCTACCCCTCACCCTTATCCAAGCACGCCAGCGTCTCCCTCGTCTCCCCAGCTCTGCCTTGGGTGCTACCTCCCCACCCGCTCCATGCATCATAGTGAAACCTTTCGGAGGGGGGCAATGAAAGCCCCCACAACCCTCCACCACCTGCCTTCTTCGCCGGCTTCTCCTCAGCTACCGCCTGGGGCACTACCTCCCCCCCTGCTTGCTTTGCCTCGCAGTCACTACCACTGGGCACTCGGTTTTCAGGGGGATGAGCGCCTTCATGGCGGCTACCTCTTGTTGCAAGCTAGCTAACCGGCCTGGTCTCTGAATTGTGGCCTGTGTGGGTGGTGTTTGGTGCGTGAGTGTTTTTTGGTCATGTTTTTGGAGAGGGGGCGAGCGTCTTCATGGCTGCTACCTCTTGTTACAAGCTAGATAACCGACCGTGGTCTCTTGATGTGCCGTGGGTGGGAGTTTCGTGTGAGATTGTTTTGGTGTGTTGTGAGAGCGAATGATGGTTGTGGGGTGGGTGTTTGGTAGGTTATTGTGGGCGATGAGCGAGGGTTATAGGTGGGGTGGGTATAGTGGTTGCCCTTTTGGGGCATGGGGGGTGGGTTGGTAGAATGGTTGACCGGGTTTTTTGAGTGGGGGGGTCTTCATTCTGCTACCGTCTTCATGCAAGAGCCAGCTACGCGATCCTTTGTCTTGGAGGTTGTGTGTTAGTGTTTGGAGTGTGAGTGTGAGTGTTTTGTGTGGTGTGTGAGTGTTTGTGTGTGTGGGGGGGGTGGGGTGGGGGGGGGGGATGATCAAGTGCGGCATGGGGCGTGTGTTTGTGTTGTGTGTGTGTGTTTTCTGTGTGGTGGTGGGGGGGGGGAATGAGCAAGGGGCGGCAGGGGGCGGTGTGTGTGTGTGGTGTTGGGGGGGGGGGGGGGGGGGGGGGGGGGGGGGGGGGTGGTTGGGGGGGGATGAGCAAGGGGCGGCAGGCAGGGGCGGTGTGTGTGTGTGTGGGTGTGTGTGTGTGTGTGTGTGTGTGGGGGGGGGGGGGGGGGGGGATATGAGCAAGGGGCGGCAGGGTGCGGTGTGTTGTGTGTGTGTTGGTGGGGGGGGGGGGGGGGGGGGGGGGGGGGGGGGGGGGTGGGGGGGGGGGGGGGGGGTAGGTGTGGGTGGGGGGGGGTGGGGGATGAGCAAGGGTCGGCATGGGTCGGTGTGTGTGTGTGTGGGGGGGGTGGGGGGGGGGGGGGGGGTTGGGGGTGTGGGGTGGTGTGGGGGGTGGTGGTGTGTGGGGGGGGGTGGTTGAGAGAGGGGGTGATGACGTCTTTCATCATCGGCTGCTCACCTATTATAGCACGCTGCTACCGGAGCCTTGGTCTCTAGTGTAAGCAATCAACAAATCAACACTCCACAGCTTTTCTTAGCGCCCATCCCACAACGTTCAGCGATCCTACCAACTGTGTGCGAGCTTAACATAGGTCATCCATCCATCCATCCATCCATCAAATAAACCATGCAAACAAACAATACAGTACCTTGGCCTCCTCCATCCCAGCTTTCTTAGCATCTTCAACCTGGTTCCGCGAGCCTATCAGGGCGCACCAGGGTCTTTTCAATCGTTAGTTTTGACCCTGTTTTGACGGGAAAATCGCTTACCCACCCCCCCCCCCCCCCCCCCACACACACACACACACCACAACAACAATCAATCAAATCAATACCCATGCAAAACAAAGAAAGAAAATAAACAGAGTACCTTTGCCTCCTCCCATCCCCAGCCTTTCTTAGCATCGTCACCCTGGTTCCGCGGCCCATCAGTTGAGTGCGCCACAGAGCACTAGTTCGTCATCAGTTGCCCTTCAGTGCTGTCATGTCTCTACAAGGGGGTGGGGGTGGGGATGGGGATGGGGTGAGGATGGGGGTTGGGGTTGGGGTGAGGATGTGGGGTTGGGGGTGAGGATGCGGTGTGGGGTGTGGGGGATGGGGGTGGGTTGGGGGATGGGGGGGAGGATGTGGGGTTGGGGTGGTGGGTAGAGGTGAAGGTGGGTGGGTAGCCCATCAGTTGTGTGTGCACCCAGCCCAGTTCAATCATCAAGTTCCCCGTCAGTGCTGACATGTCTCTACAGGGGGGGGGGGGGGGGGTGGGGATTGTTACGAGGTACACCTGTGGGTTGGTTATAGTTGGTTAGGGTTGATTACCAGGTACACTGAGCCCAGTTCAATCATCAAGTTGCCCTTCAGCTGTCATGTCTCTACAAGGGGTTGGGGGATGGGGTTGGGGGTGAGGATGGGGGGGGGGGTGGGGGTGGGGGTAGAGGTTGGGGGTGAGGAGGGGGTTGGGCGGTGAGGATGGGGGCGGTGGGGGTGGGGGGTAGAGGTGGGGGGTGGGGGGGTAGAGGTTGGGGGTGAGGATGGGGGTGGGGGTGGGGGGTAGAGGGGGTGGGGGTAGAGGGGGGGTTGAGGGATGGGTTGAGGGGGTGGAGGATGGGGGGTGGGGGGTGGGGGGTAGAAGGTGGGGGTGAGGATGGGGGGTGGGGTGTGGGTTGGTGAGGTGGGGGTGAGGAGGGGGGGGGGGGTGGGGGTAGAGGGGGGGTGAGATGGGGGGTGGGGTGGGGGGAGAGTGGGCGGTGAGGATGGTGTGTGGGGGTGGGGGGTGGGGGTGAGGATCGGGGGTGGGGTTGGGGGTAGAGTGGGGGTGAGGAGGTGCGTGGGGGTAGAGTGGGTAGGAGGGTAGAGGTGAGGGTGGGCGGGGTAGTAGTGCGCAACGAGCTGCAATTCCATCAATCAAGTGGCCCATCAGTGCCGTTCATGTCCTACAAGTGGCGGTAGAGGTGATGGTGGGTGGGGTGAGGATGTGGGGTTGGGTTAGGGGTTGAGAGGGAAGGATGTGGAGTTTGGGTTGGGTTGGGTTGAAGGATGTGGGGTTGGGGTGGTTGGGTGAGGTGTGGGGTTGGGGTTAGGGGTTGGGGAGGGGATGGGGTTAGGGGTGAGGATGTGGGGGAGGTGAGGATGTGGGGTGGGGTGCAGTGGGTAGGGTAGAGGTGAAGTGTGGGTGTGTGTGTTGACCACCAACTGTGTGCGCACAAAGCTGAGTTTCGACATCAAGTTGCCCTACAATGCTGCCATGTCTCTACAAGGGGGTGGGGGGATGGTGCCAGGTACACCTGTGGGTGGTTAGGGTTGGTTGCCAGGTACACCTGTGGGTTGGTTAGGGTTGGTTGCCAGGTACACCTGTGGGTTGGTTAGGGTTGGTTGCCAGGTACACCTGTGGGTTGGTTAGGGTTGGTTGCCAGGTACACCTGTGGGTTGGTTAGGGTTGGTTGCCAGGTACACCTGTGGGTTGGTTAGGGTTGGTTGCCAGGTACACCTGTGGGTTGGTTAAGGTTGGTTACCAGGTACACCTGTGGGTTGGTTAGGGTTGGTTGCCAGGTACACCTGTGGGTTGGTTAGGGTTGGTTGCCAGGTACCCCTGTGGGTTGGTTAGGGTTGGTTGCCAGGTACACCTGTGGGTTGGTTAGGGTTGGTTGCCAGGTACACCTGTGGGTTGGTTAAGGTTGGTTGCTAGGTACACCTGTGGGTTGGTTAGGGTTGGTTGCCAGGTACACCTGTGGGTTGGTTAGGGTTGGTTGCCAGGTACACCTGTGGGTTGGTTAGGGTTGGTTGCCAGGTACACCTGTGGGTTGGTTAGGGTTGGTTGCCAGGTACACCTGTGGGTTGGTTAGGGTTGGTTACCAGGTACACCTGTGGGTTGGTTAGGGTTGGTTGCTAGGTACACCTGTGGGTTGGTTAGGGTTAATTACCAGGTACACCTGTGGGTTGGTTAGGGTTGGTAACCAGGTACACCTGTGGGTTGGTTAGGGTTGGTTGCCAGGTACACCTGTGGGTTGGTTAGGGTTGGTTACCAGATACACCTGTGGGTTGGTTAGGGTTGGTTGCTAGGTACACCTGTGGGTTGGTTAGGGTTGGTTGCCAGTCACCCCTGTGGGTTGGTTAGGGTTGGTTACCAGGTACACCTGTGGGTTGCTTAGGGTTGGTAACCAGGTACACCTGTGGGTTGGTTAGGGTTGGTTACCAGGTACACCTGTGGGTTGGTTAGGGTTGGTTACTAGGTTTACCTGTGGGTTGGTTAGGGTTGGTTACCAGGTACACTTGTGGGTTGGTTAGGGTTGGTTGCCAGGTACACCTGTGGGTTGATTAGGGTTGGTTACCAGGTACACCTGTGGGTTGGTTAGGGTTGGTTGCTAGGTACACCTGTGGGTTGGTTAGGGTTGGTTACCAGGTACACCTGTGGGTTGGTTAGGGTTGGTTACCAGGTACACCTGTGGGTTGGTTAGGGTTGGTTACCAGGTTTACCTGTGGGTTGGTTAGGGTTGGTTGCCAGGTACACCTGCGGGTTGGTTAGGGTTGGTTGCCAGGTACACCTGTGGGTTGGTTAGGGTTGGTTACCAGGTACACCTGTGGGTTGGTTAGGGTTGGTTGCCAGGTACACCTGTGGGTTGGTTAGGGTTGGTTGCCAGGTACACCTGTGGGTTGGTTAGGGTTGGTTACCAGGTACACCTGTGGGTTGGTTAGGGTTGGTTACCAGGTTTACCTGTGGGTTGGTTAGGGTTGGTTGCCAGGTACACCTGCGGGTTGGTTAGGGTTGGTTGCCAGGTACACCTGTGGGTTGGTTAGGGTTGGTTACCTGGTACACCTGTGGGTTGGTTTGGGTTGGTTACCAGGTGCTGTCATGTCTCTACAAGGGGGCGAGGGTGGGTGTGGGGGTGTGGGGTGGAGGTCATGTGTGGCTTTTGCACTTGGTCTGTGTGCATATGTATGTGAAAGTGTGCATGTGTGTGCATGTGCATGTGTGTGTGTATGTGTAAGTATGTGCATGCATATGTATGCATGTGTATGTGCATGTGCGTGTATGTGTGAGTATGTGAATGTGTGCATGTGTGTGTATGAGCATGCATGTCTATGTGTGTATATGTGCATGCATTTGTATGTGCAGATGTGTGTATGTGCATGTGTGTGTTTGTGCATGCGTGTTTATGCGCATGTGAGTGTCTGTGCTGCTGTGCATGTGTGTGTATGTGTGTGTTTGTGCATGCGTGGGTATGTGCATTCGTGTGCCTGTGCATGCGTGCATATGGGCATGAGTGTGCATGTGTGTGTCTGTGCATGTGTGTATGTGTGTGTCTGTGCATGTGTGCATATGTGCAAGCGCACGGTGTGTGCAAGAGTATGTATATGTGTGTGCACATGTGCGTACGTTTGTGGAGCCATACCTAAGCTCTTTCTTAGCGATCTCCAGCTGTGCCATCAGTTCTACCACGGCTGACTCACTAGTTGTTTTCGCACTCAAGGCTATGTGTATGTGCATGCGGTGCGTTTGTCCAAGTGTGTATATGTGTATGTGTGTGTGCAAGTGCTCATGTGTGTGTATGCAGTAAAGCCTCACCTAAGCTCTTTCTTAGCGATCTCCAGCTGTGCCCTCAGTTCCACCATGGCCGCCTCAATAGTGGCTTTGGCGCTCTGGGCCGTGTGTATATGTATGTGTGTGCGCAAGTGCTCATGTGTATGTGCGTGTCTGCAGTGGAGCCTCACGAAAGTTATTTCTTAGTGATCTCCAGCTGTGCCTTCAGTTCTACCGCGGCCGACTCATTAGTGGCTTTCACACTTTGGGCTATGTGTGTGTGTGTTCATGTTTGTGTCTGTGCATGGGTGTATGTGCGTGCATATATGTTTGTGAAGCCTCGCCTAAGCTCTTTCCTAGTGATCTCCAGCTGTGCCCTTAGTTCCACCACGGCTGACTCATTAGTGGCTTTCACACTTTGGGCTGCGTGTACATGTGCGCGTGCAAGTGCGTACGTGTGTGTATGTTTGTGGAGCCTCACCTAAGTTCTTTCTTTGCGATCTCCAGCTGTGCCCTCAGTTCCACCACGGCCGACTCATTAGTGGCTTTCGCATTTTGGGCTGCGGATGCTGCAGCTGCAACTGCATCCTCAGTGTTGGCGGGGGGAAGGGCTGAGCTGGCGCTTCCGGAAGCTTCCAACGAGGTCCCAGCTCCACCTGGAAAGAGAGCCACACAATATAAGATGTTGAAAGGCGGTGACTCTAATTAGTAATTAGTAATTATGAGATGTTGAAAGGCGGTGACTCTAATTAGTAATTAGTAATTAGTAATTAGTAATTATGAGATGTTGAAAGGCGGTGACTCTAATTAGTAATTAGTAATTAGTAATTATGAGATGTTGAAAGGCGGTGACTCTAATTAGTAATTAGTAATTATGTTTTTGCATGATAGGCAAACGGTATCAATATCAATTGGGCGAAGCTTCCAACGAGGTCCCAGCTCCACCTGAAAGGAGAGCCACACAATATAAGACATGCGTGAAGGAGGTGGCTCTAATTAGTAATATGTGTGTGCATGATAGGCACACGGTATCAATATCAGGTGGGCGAAGCTTCCAACGAGGTCCCAGCTCCACCTGAAAGGAGAGCCACACAATATAAGACATGCATGAAGGAGGTGGCTCTAATTAGTAATATGTGTGTGCATGATAGGCATACGGTATCAATATCAGGTGGGCAAAGCTTCCAACGAGGTCTCAGCTCCACCTGAAAGGAGAGCCACACAATATAAGACATGCGTGAAGGCGGTGGCTCTAATTAGTAATTATGTGTGCATGATAGGCATACGGTATCAATATCAGGTGGGCGAAGCTTCCAACGAGGTCCCAGCTCCACATGAATGGAGAGCCACACAGTATATGATGTGTTTAAAGGAGGTGGCTCTAATTAATAATTATTTTAAAATCATAAAATGTATTTAATCATTGTTGTTATCACTAATTAAGTATAAAATCAATAAGGAGATGACTCTTATCAGTAATTATGTGTGTGCATGATAGGCATACGGTATCAACATCAGGTGGGCGAAGCTTCCAACGAGGTCCCAGCTCCACAGTAATGGAGAGCCACACAATATAAGATGTGTCTAAAGGAAGTGACTACGGTGTACGGCAACCCTAAACCCTAAACCCTAAGACTACAAACACCTCCACCTGCAATACGTGTTTAAAGGAAGTGGCTACGGTGTACAGAAATCCTAAACCCTGAAACACCTCCATATATCCATATCGAAGTTTAAATGTTGATTTGTGTGTAGTCTATCATGATTGATTGTATTTATGTATGTATTTATACTGTATTTATACATGTTTAAACATTGACTGTGTATTGTGAATAATGTGTATTTTAATATTGTCTGTTTCTTAATCATATGCATGCTTAAATATTGACTTTGTATTGTGTATTGTGTGTACAGTGTATTGAAATGTTGACTGTGTATCGTGTATTGTGTGTTCTGTGTACTGTGTGTACTGTGTACTGTGTATTGTGTGTACTGTGTATTGTGTGTACTGTGTATTGTGTGTACTGTGTATTGTGTGTACTGTGTACTGTGTACTGTGTGTATTGTGTGTACTGTGTATTGTGTGTACTGTGTATTGTGTGTATTGTGTGTATTGTGTGTACTGTGTATTGTGTGTACTGTGTATTGCGTGTACTGTGTATTTAAATATTGATTGCGGATTGTGAAATGTGTGTACTGAGTGTTTAAATATTGATTGTGAATTGAATGTGTATAGCCTATCAAAATTATTATTTTGATGATCACATTTAGGGTTGGGGCACACCTGTGGAGTGCAATGAGCTAGCTGGCTCTAGACCATCTCCAATATATATGCTTTTTCTTTTTAAGCCCTTCCTATACGGTTGGGCAAGTCTCTTTAGCCTATTTGGCCTACCCCTGGACTGTTACATACATACATGCGCACCTGTGGAGTGCAATGAGCTAGCTGGCTCTAGGCCATCTCCATGCTGCTCGTTGGCATTGATGA
Organism: Chlamydomonas sp. ICE-L; assembly: GCA_013435795.1. Taxonomy (NCBI): domain Eukaryota; kingdom Viridiplantae; phylum Chlorophyta; class Chlorophyceae; order Chlamydomonadales; family Chlamydomonadaceae; genus Chlamydomonas; species Chlamydomonas sp. ICE-L. The sequence goes on from JACBWV010000924.1 coordinate 10,649, forward strand.
TCTTCATGACACTACTAGCGTTCTGAAACTTGCCGTTGTAACCACCAAAGGCAAGCAGCGTCTTCTGGTTACCTCCCAGGTACACCTGTGGGTTGGTTAGGGTTGGTTAGGGTTGGTTAGGGTTGGTTAGGGTTGGATAAGGTTGGATAAGGTTGGTTAGGGTTGGTTCCCAGGTACACCTGCGAGTTGATTAGGGCTGGTTAGGGTTGTTTAGGGTTGGGTGCCAGGTACACCTGTGAGTTGGTTAGGGTTGTTTGCCTTTGGTGGCCAGGTACACCTGTGGGTTGGTTAGGGTTGGTTAGGGTTGGTTAGGGTTGGTTACCAGGTACACCTGTGAGTTGGTTATGGTTGGTTGTGGTTGGTTATGGTTGGTTACCAGGGCTTGGTCTAATCTATCAGCTCAGGTGCACAATTGACTTGTTTTTGTCAATTATGCTTGGTTTGGCCTGGTTTGGCTTGGTTTGAATTAACTAGGATGTTGTTTTGATCAGCTAAGGTGTGACTGGTGGCTAATATAATACTGAATTCAGGAGGATACAAAAAAAGGAAACCCTACCCCGGGCCTACAAATCATGCTACCTCCCCCCACCCTCCCACCCCACCTAACTAGAAATAAGAGGCACAACAGGGCATGACTAAAAGTGATACATGGATTTGGGCTAATATAAGGACTACTGAATTCAGGAGTATACAAGAAAAGAAAACCCTAACCCAGGCCTACAAATCATGTGGAGCCCCCCCCCCACCCACCCACCCCACCTAACTAGAAATAAGAGGCACAACAGGGCACGACTTGAAGTGATACATGGATTTGGGCTAATATAAGGACTACTGAATTCAGGAGTTTGCAACAAAAAAAGAAAACCCTACCCCAGGCCTACAAAAACTGTGGAGCCCCCCCCCCCCCCCCCCCCCCCCCCCCCGACCACCACACACACACACACGCGCACCCCTAGTTCTTCCTACTTCCATCGGAAGGAAGCAAGTAAAGGGCTGAGGTAGCATAAAGTAGAAGCATAGATTACGCATAGCTTACCATTGACATGCAAGAGATAGCCATATATACATGTGATGATAACAGCCCCTTTCAGTGATTTACAATGGTCTAGTGGTAGACCAGATCGCTTGAGGATGAAGAGTCGGGGGTTGGGCTCCCCCTTCGATCGCTCTTGGCGTTGCAGGTCGTTGTCAACCGCGATGGTAGCTTGTCCAGTTGAGGTAGGAGACCGCTCCCCACCCGCGTACGACGGGCTCCCTTAACACCACGCCCCACCAGGCCATATGTACATATAACGTAGCGCATATAAATGATTGACTGACTAAGATGAAAAAAGCCAACAATATAACAAGTCCTAGGCAGCGTGGCAAGCGACGCGGAAATTGCGGAGAGTGTTGGCTATCAGAGTGACAGATGGCAACAGAAAAGAGCAGACCGAAGCCAGTTAGTTCAACATGGTTGGCTGACGTGTCAGGCTTTGTCTTGGTCGTCGGCCGGACGGTCGGACAGACAGACAGACAATGGGGTGAATCTGGGGGCTCAGAAGGGGGGGCTCTGCCAAGAATCTGGGGGCTCAGAAGGGGGGGCTCTGCCAAGAATTTGGGGGCTCAGAAGGGGGGGGCTCTGCCAAGAATCTGGGGGCTCAGAAGGGGGGGGGCTCTGCCAAGAATCTGGGGGCTCATAAGGGGGGGGCTCTGCCAAGAATCTGGGGGCTCAGAAGGGGGGGCTCTGCCAAGAATCTGGGGGCTCATAGGGGGGGGGGGCTCTGCCAAGAATCTGGGGGCTCATAAGGGGGGGGCTCTGCCAAGAACATAGATTTCATATAGCTTACCATTGACATGCAATATATATCTAATCATAGCCATATGTACATACAATGTACCGCTATTAAATGATTGACTGGCTAATATGAGAACAAGGCAACAATATAAAAACATAGATTTCCTATAACACATGAGGACAATACAAAAACACAAAAACATATGAGGACAATACAACAAGTTCTATGCAGCGTCGCCTGCGACGCTAAAAAATGGCGGAGAGTGATCGCGACGGAGCAACACGTGGCAAGGAAAGCGAGTTAGTTACGAGACCGTTGGCTGACATGTTGGGCTTCATCATGGTCAGACGGATGGATGGATGGATGGTCGGTTGACCGGACAAATGGGTAACACTGGGGGCTCCCGCCCCCCTGAAGGGGGGGCTCCGCGAAAAACATAGATTTCATACAACAAGGGAACGGCAATATGATATCATATGAAATCATGTAACCATATGAAATCATATGATGCCGGCAGTTTGACTAGGCCAAACTTACCATTTATATCATATGATGTAATTTGTATGATATCACATGATATCATACTTGCTTTTGGTCAACCTCGTATCATACGCCAGTCCCTTTATATACGTATAATGTACTGCTATTAAATGATTGACGAAGCCAACAACATTAAAACATAGATTTCACAAATCTGACCATAGACATGCAACATATATAATCATAGCCATGTATTCATATAATGTACCGCTATTTGTTTAACATCATATGATATGCCGGTCCATATATGTACGTATAATGTACCGCTACTTGTTTAACATCATATGATATGCCGGTCCATATATGTACGTATAATGTACCGCTATTTGTTCGACATCATACGTTATGCCAGTCCATATATGTACGTATAATGTACCGCTATCAATTGATTGACTGACTTATATGAAAACAAGCCAACAACATAAAAATATAGATTACACAAAGCTTACCTTTAACATGCAATATATATAGTCATAGCCATGTATACGTATAATGTACCGCTATTAATTGATTGACTGACTTAAATGAAAACAAGCCAACAATATAAAACATAGATTACACAAAGCTTACCTTTAACATGCAATGTGTAGTCATAGCCATGTATATGTACAATGTACTGCTATTTGCTCAACATCACATGATATGCCTGTCCCTATATATACATAGAATGTACCGCTATTAATTGATCTAATGTACCGCTATTAATTGATCTAATGTACCGCTATTAATCGATCTAATGTACCGCTATTAATCGATCTAATGTACCGCTATTGATCGATATAATGTACCGCTATTTATCAATATAATGTTCCGCTATTGATCGATATAATGTACCGCTATTTATCGATCTAATGTACCGCTATTTATCAATCTAATGTACCGCTATTGATCGATATAATGTACCGCTATTGATCGATATAATGTTCCGCTATTGATCGATCTAATGTACCGCTATTTATTGATCTAATGTACCGCTATTAATCGATCTAATGTACCGCTATTTATCGATCTAATGTACCGCTATTAATCGATCTAATGTACCGCTATTAATCGATCTAATGTACCGCTATTAATCGATATAATGTTCCGCTATTAATTGATCTAATGTACCGCTATTAATCGATCTAATGTACCGCTATTGATCGATCTAATGTCCCTCTATTAGTCGATCTAATGTACCGCTATTAATCGATCTAATGTACCGCTATTAATCGATCTAATGTACCGCTATTAATCGATCTAATGTACCGCTATTAATCGATCTAATGTACCGCTATTAATCGATCTAATGTACCGCTATTAATCGATCTAATGTACCGCTATTAATCGATCTAATGTACCGCAATTAATCGATCTAATGTACTGCTACTAATCGATCTAATGTACCGCTATTAATCGATCTAATGTACCGCTATTAATCGATCTAATGTACCGCTAATAATCGATATAATGTACTGCTATTAATCGATCTAATGTACCGCTATTAATAGGAAAACAAATTAACAATATACAAAAATAAAGATTACAAATAGCTTCTCATAGACATGGCCTCCCCCAAGCTAACATGAGCCACCCAGTGACCAGAATTATTGCGTTGCGAGCTTCTGCGCGATTCCGATGCATCCCGACGGCCCAAAAATGTTTTTTTTCTTCTTTTTCTTCTCAGATTATGTCGGTCCGGACTTGAATGTGTCAAAACCTGGAAACCAAATGTTTGGTTGTTTTAGGGGTTTTAGGGTTCTGAAGACCTTTTCCCAGGTCCCTAGACCCCCTAAATTAATATTAGATGGATCAATAGTTCGGCTGAGCCATTTCGATCGAGGTACAATCAAGGTCAACCTCGATTTTCAGTGAGCAGCGAGATTTGACTTTTGGTGTGAAAAGGGCCAAATTGGGTCATGATAGCTTGGGGGAGGCCACATGCAATATATAGAATCATACCATATACACGTATACTGTACCGCTATTAAATGATTGACAGACTCATATAAATACAAGCCAGCAATATAAAAACACATACCGTACTGCTCTCAAAATTTAACGGTTGAAATTGACGGGAGCAACCGTCAAATCGTGACCTACGGTATATTACGAAACGAACAAGCCGTCAATATCAAATCCCGTGCGATATGACTTGGGTAGGGCTTCGACTTGGGTAGGGCTTACTACCGGCAACGAACCTAGCCCCCCCCCGACCGGACAAAACGCATGAGTGGTCGACAAGGCCGCCTTTCTCATTTCATGGCTCAGCCCCTCGACAGATCCCCAGAGGGACGTTTTCGCCCTCTAATAGCTCCAACTCACAAGAAGCAAAGGACCCTGTGGGGGATTTTCGACCGGGTAGAGCCAGGGCAGATCACCGTCACCAACAAAGAGGTGAATCGAGTTGCAGCCGAAGCTCGAGATGCTGTCGTTCGCAACCCATCGACTACCTCTGCGAAGACGAGCAGCAAGTTTTTCACTAAGAGGGCAGTGAATTTCATGCAGACGCTGGGTTACCTCCTAGACGGGTCTGAGCTCAAAACTAGACCCCACAAGAAGAAGTATGTGACCTGGGAGCCCTTTCACAAGCTTCTGGCCATCGAAAGGCACACAACTCTGAACTTCAACTGGCTGCTCAGACCTTCCAATGAAAGGTTCCATTTGGGAAGCATTGAGCCCAGTGTGAGCAGCCTCAAACTCAACTTCCCCATGGCTTTCAAGGACTTAACAGCCATGAAAAAAAGCCATGGAAAAAACCGCTATCCTTGGGCGGAGGGCAGCAAGAAAAAAATTGGCTGAGCCAGTGGGCAAGAGGCCCACACCGCAAGCCCGTGGGCGTGGTCGTGGGCGCTCTCGTGGCCAAGGCAGAGTACAAGAGGAAGTGACTGATGATTGCTCATCTGGTCCGTCAGGAACAGATGACCCAGCTGAAGAGAGTGGGCTTGATCCGGGTGCTAGCGATGAGGATGAGGTGCCCTTGGCCCTTCTAGGTCGCTGAGCAAGACATGAACATACGTTATGCTTATGCTTATGACATTAACTGAGCAAGAAATGATTTCAGGAGTTAATGGAAACGATTGAAAGTCTCTTTCTAGTTATTTCAATGAGTACCGGTAGTGTTATGCTGAACAAGATGTTGGGATCATTGCAATATTATATGTACACTCCTTGCAGGTCCTAGAACAGTGTACCCTAATGTTGTACCATGAACCAAGAACCAGTGTAACATGATGAAGTACAAACGTTCAGTTGCATAAATGGATTTTATTAAAATGAAAACCGTCAAAAGTGTAACGTCAATTTATATTCCTATTAAAAAAACCGTCAGATGTAATCCGCCAATTTATAATACCCCCCCCCCCAAAAAGCCGTCAAATTTTGCAACCGTTAAATTTTGAGAGCAGTACGGCATTTCTTATCTGACCATATAATTAGTCATTTGTGCGATATCATATGATATCATACTTGCTTTTCTTCACCATCATATGATATGCCGGTCCCTATATGTACGTATAATGTACCGCTATTGAATGATCCACTGACTAATATGAGAACCAGTCAACAAAATAAAAACATACATTTCTCATATCGTACCATTGATATAGTAATTTGTATGATATCATTTGTCATCATACTTGCTTATGGTGTACATCATATGATATGCCAGTCTCAATATATATCGTGCCAGGGTACCAAAAAACGCGCGCAGCTGCGCGATTTTGCGCACGCTTTTTGAGCCCCACTGCGCGTTCCGGACAGTTTTTCAACTCTTGTGGGCGCAGCGCCCATTTTTGCGCCTTTTGCTCTACAGAGCTCTGACCAATTTGACATTTGTGCGCTTTAAGCGCTGACCACTTTGACGTTTGTGCGCTTTAAGCGCTGACCAATTGACGTTTGTGCGCTTTATGCGCTGACCAATTTAACGGTTGTGCGCTTTAAGCGCTGACCAATTTGACGGTTGTGCGCTTTAAGCGCTGACCAATTTGACAAAATGTAGAACCCTGCACCGTACCATTGACATTCCCTCTGAAGACAGAGGGTCCCTGTTTGGGATAGAGCAGACCACACTCCATTTCAGGGGGCCTCGCCCAATGTCGGACAGGTCCAGGGACAGCATGTCAGTGCAACCTGAGAGGGAGCGGGGGGGGGGGGGGGGGGGGGGGGGGGGGGGGGGGGGGGAGGAGAAGGAGAGGGAGTGGGAGAGGGATGTAGAAGCGGTGATACACCAGGATGCGAGGGGTGGAGAGGGTCGGGGGGTAGGGTAGAGGTAGAGGTAGAGATAGAGGGTGAGGGGCTGGGGGGGGGGGGGGGGAGGAGGAAAGAGGGGGGGGGGAGGGGGGAAAGGGACGATGAGGAGAGGGAGAGGGAGAGGGAGAGGGAGAGGAGAGGGAGAGGGAGAGGGGAGAGGGAGAGGGAGAGGGAGAGAAAGAGGGAGAGGAGGAAGGAGAGGGGGGAGAGGGATGTATTAGCGGTGATACACTGGGATGCGAGGGGTCGAGGGGCAGAGGGGTTGAGGTCTGTGGAGAGGGTTGGGGGTTAAGGGGACGATGAGGGGGAGGGAGGGGGGGGGGGGGGGGGGGTAGGAAAGGGGGGGGTAGGGGAGGAAATAGGGGGGGGAAGAAGAGGAGGAAAGAGGAGGGGGAGGAAGAGGAGGAAAGAGGGGGGTGGGAAGAGGTGGATAGAGGGGGGAGAGGGAGAGGGATGTATTAGCGGTGATACACTGGGATGCGAGGAGTCCAGGGGCAGAGGATTCAAGGTGTGGAGAGGGTTGGGGGTAGAGGGGACGATGGAGGGGGGGGGGGGGGGGGGGGGGGGGGGCAGAGGAGGAAAGAGGGGGGGAAGGGGGGGAATGGGACGATGAGGGGGGGGGGGGAGAGGGAGAAGGAGTGGGAGGGGGAGAGGGGAGAGGGATGTATTAGCGGTGATACACTGGGATGCGAGGGGTCGAGGGGCAGAGGGGTGGAGAGGGTCGGGGGGGGTACAGGGGACGATGAGGGGGAGGGGGGGGGAAGAGGGGGGGGGAGGGGGAGGGAGATGGGGATGGGGATGGAGAGGGTCGGGGGGGTACAGGGGACGATGAGGGGGAGGGGGGGGGGAGGGGGAGGGAGATGGGGATGGGGATGGAGATGGGGATGGGGATGGAGATGGAGATGGAGAGGGAGAGGGAGAGGAGGAAAGAGGGGGGAGAGGGAGGGAGAGGGAGAGGGAGAGGGAGAGGGAGAGGGAGAGGGAGAGGGAGAGGGAGAAAGAGAGGGAGAGGAACAGAAAGAGGAAGAGGGAGAGGAGGAAAGAGGGGGAGAGGGATGTATTAGCGGTAGGGGGCGGCAATATGATATCATATGATATCATGTCATCATATGATACCATATGATGCCTGTGGTCTGACTAGGTAACTTTGGCCTAGGCCATCATATCATATGATATTAAATCATATGATTTTTGTATGATATCATCTGATATCATACTCGTCTTTGGTCAACATCATTTGATTTGCCGTTCCCTAATTAGCGGTGATACACTGGGATGCGAGGGGTCGAGGGGCAGAGGGGTTGAGGTGTCGAGAGGGTCGGGGGGGTGGTAGAGGGGACGATGAGGGGGGGGGAGGAAAGAGGGGGGGTAGGGGTAGGGGTAGGGGGAGAGTGAGAGTGAGAGTGAGAGGAAGAGGGAGAGGAGAAAAGAGGGGGGAGAGGGATGTATTAGCCGTGATACACTGGGATGCGGAGGGCAGAGGGGCGGGATGCAGGGGGCAGAGAGACATTGGAGCAGAGGGGCATATGTAGGGAACGGTAATATGATATGCGGGGGGCAGAGGGGCAGAGGGGCGGGATGCGGGGGGCAGAGAAACATTGGAGCTGAGGGAAATATGTAGGGAACGGCAATACGATATCATATGATATCATGCCATCATATGATATTATATTATGCCGGCAGTCTAACTAGACCAAAGTTATCATTCAAATACAATATCATATGATGCGATTTGGGGGAAAAGAGAGGGAGGACAGGGAGAAAGGGGGGAGGGGGAAAGGAGGAGGGGGGAGAAGGAAAACAGGCGGAAAAGAGGGGGGAAAGAAGAGATAGAAAGAGAGTGACATGACCTTTCACATTACTCCCTCCGCCTACACTGAGCCAAGATGAGCCTACAATGGCTCTGGTGTGCTCTGCCCTGGGGGGGACAGGGCCACCAGTGGTGAAGGGAGAGAGGGGGAGAGGGGGAAGGGAAGAGAGGGGCAGAGAGGGAAGGTAGAGGGGAGGCAGCGTGATGAAGAGATGGAGGAGGGTAGAGGGGGAGGGGGGTAGAGGGGCAGAGGCGCAGGGAAGGGAGGAAGAGGGGAGGTAGCGTGATGGAGAGATAGAGAGGTGGAGGGGGGAGAGGGGGAGGGGGAGGGGAAGGGGAGAGGGGAGAGGGGAGGTAGAGGGGCAGAGAGTGACATGACCTACTTACCTTTGACATTATTCCCCCCGCCTACAATGAGCCAAGATGAGCCTACATTGGCCCCCGTGTGTCCTGCCCTGGGGGGGACAGGGCCCCCAGTGGTGAAGGGTTGGGTCCACTGCATCGGGTGTGCGTGTATGTCCAACACATGCAGGTCATTGAAGCAGGTGGCAACAGAACCGCCTGGGGGGGGGGGGGGGGGGGGGGGATAGAGAGGTGGGAAGGGTATGCGTGTGTGTGTGGGGGGAGGGGGGAAATGTGTGTGCCTGTGTGTACAACACATGCAGGTCATTGAAGCAGGTGGCAACGGAACCGCCTGGTGGGGGGGGGGGGGGGGGGCAGGGGGGAGTGTATGTGTTTATGTGTCTGTGTGTGTGCGTGTTTGTGAGTGTGTGGTGGTGGGGGGGGGGGGGGGAGTGTGTGTGTGTGTTAGTGTGGTGGTGGTGTGTGTGGGGGGGAGAGATAAAGAGGTGGGAAGGGTGTTCATGTGTGTCCAACAGATGCAGGTCATTGAAGCAGGTGGCAACGGAACCGTCTGGGAGTGGGGGGTGGGGGGTGGGGGGAAGTATGTGTGTGTGTGTGTGTGTGTGTGTGTGTGTGTGTGTGTGTGTGTGTGTGTGTGGTGGGGGTGTGGTGTGGTGGGGGGAGGGGGGGAAGTGTGTGTGTGTGTGTGTGTGGTGGGGGTGGGGGTGAGGGGAGAGATAGAGAGGTGGGAAAGGTATGCGTGTGTGGGTGTGTGTGTGGGTGTGTGGGGGTGTGGGGGTGTGTGGGGGGGGGGGGGGGGGGGGGAGTGTGTGTGCGTGTGTGTCCAACACATGCAGGTCATTGAAGCTGGTGGCAACGGAACCGCCTGAGGGACAGGGGGGGAATGTGTGTGTGGAGATGGGAGTAGTAGAATGAACACTTTGCGGGGGCGGAGGGGTGGGGGGGTGGAGTTTTGGTGTATGGTTGGGGGATGTGGGGGGCGGCAGGGGGAAGTATGTGTTGAGATGGGGGGTAGTAGAATGAACACTTTCCGCAGGCGGGGGCGGAGGGGGTGGGGGTGGAGTTTTGGTGTATGGTTGGGGGGGGGGAGGGGGGGGGGGGGGGGGGGGGGGAGGGGAAGAGAGAGAGGTAGGAAGTGTGTGTGAGGGAGAGAGGGGTGTGTGTGTGGGGGGGGGGGGGGCACAGGAGTGACGTGTCCCCCCGTGGTGAAGGGTTGGGTCCACTGCATCGGGTGTGTGAGTGTGTCCAACACACGCAGGTCATTGAAGCAGGTGGCAACGGAACCGCCTGGGGGGGAGGTGTGTGTGTGTGTGTGTGTGTGGTGGTGGTGGTGGGGGGGGGGGGGACTTGCCCATAATATAATAATGCCCATAATATTTTCCAACACCATCATCACTGCCACCATCATTATCACCACCAGCCCCTACCTCCGGAAATCAGTTGATAGCGGCCCATAAAGCTGCGGCCGTGTGTGCGTAAGTAGGGGGGGCCTTGCCCGGAGGGGCGATGCGAGTACCCACAAAGCCAGTACCTACAAGCCAGATCTCCTAAACCCTTAACCCTAAACCCGAGGAGAACTGGCTTATGGGGACTGGCTTTGTGGGTACTAGCTTCCCCCCGCCGCCTTGCCCATGATATCCTGCTTCTCCAACGACATCATCATCACCCTCAACCCCAGCCCCTGCTTCAAAACAGCTGTAGGTTGCGCCCCATATAGCTGCCGGCGGTGTGCTGATCTAGGGTGGTGGTAGCTTGCCCATAATATCCTGCTCCTCCCACATCAACACCATTAGTACCACCATCACTACCAGCCCCTACCTCCGAAAATCAGTAGATAGCGCCCCATATAGCTGACAGCTGTGTGTGCTGATCTAGGGGGGGGGGCCTTGCCCATGATATCCGGCTTCTCCCACACCAGGGTGTCCATGTTCAAGCACCATAGGTCGTTGAGAGGTCGGCGAAGAGAGTCGTCGCCACCAAACACATACACCCTACGGCCTAGCAGGGAGGCCTGGGGAGGGGTTGGGGGTGTGGGGTTGGGGGTGGGATGGCTCAAGTGTGTGGGGTGTAGGGTGTGTGGGACGGGGGGGGAGTAGTTGGGAGGTCGTTGAGAGGTCAGTGAAGGAGTTGTCGTCACCTAAGACATACACCCTACGGCCTACCAGGGAGGCTTGGGGAGGGGTTGGGGTTGGGGGGCTTGGAGGGGGTCGGGGGTGGGGGGCGAAGGGAGTCATCAACACTTAAGACGTACACACTACGTCCTGGCAGGGAGGCCTGGGGAGGGGTTGGGGGTGGGGTTGGGGGGCTTGGAGGGGGGGGTGGGGGTGGGGGGGCGAAGGGAGTCATCAACACCAAAGACGTACACCCTACGTCCTGGCAGGGAGGCCTGGGGAGGGGGTGGGGTTGGGGTTCGGGAGCTTCGAGGGGGGTGCGGTATGGGGGGTGAAGGGAGTCATCGCCACTTAAGACTTACACCCATGGCCTAGCAGGGAGGCCTGGGGAGGGGGTGGGGTTGGGGGTGGATAGCTCAGGTGGGTGTGGGGGTATGGGGGGGGGGGGGGGGGGGGGGGGGGGGGGGTAGTTGGGAGATCAGTGAAGGCAGTCATTGCCAAACAAACACATACACCCTACGGCCTAGCAGGGAGGCCTGGAGAGGGGTTGGGGGAGTGGGGTTGGGGGTGGGATGGCTCAAGTGTGTGGGGTGTAGGGTGTGTGGGACAAGGGGGGAGTAGTTGGGAGGTCAGTGAAGGCAGTCATCGCCAATAAACACATACACCCTACGGCCTAGCAGGGAGGCCTGGAGAGGGGTTGGGGGGAGTAGGTGGGATGGCTCAAGTGTGTGGGGTGTAGGGTGTGTGGGACGGGGGGGGGAGTAGTTGGGAGCCAATAAACACATACACCCTACGGCCTAGCAGGGAGGCCTGGAGAGGGGTTGGGGGAGTGGGTGGGATGGCTCAAGTGTGTGGGGTGTAGGGTGTGTGGGACGGGGGGGGAGGGGGTAGCTGGGAGGTCGTTGAGAGGTCAGTGAAGTAAGTTGTCGTCACCAAAGACATACACACTACGGCCTAGGAGGGAGGCCTGGAGAGGGGTTGAGGTTGGGTGTGGGGGTGGGATGGCTCAGGTGTGTGGGGTGTGAGGGACGGAAAAGGGGAGGAGTTGGGAGGTGGTTGAGAGGGAGGGGGGGGGGGGGAGTTGTTGTCACCAAAGACTTTCACCCTACGTCCTAGAAGGGAGGCTTGGGGCGGGGTTTGGGGTGGGATGGCTCAGGTGTGTGTGTGTGCGTGTGTGTGGTGTGTGTGTGGTGTGTGTGTGTGGGGGGGGGGGGGGGTAGTTGGGAGGTCGTTGGGAGGTCGGTGAAGGGAGTCGTCGCCACCAAAGACATACAGGCTACCTCTTCAAAGAGGGACTGGGGAGGGGTGGGGGGGGGGGGGAGGGGTGAGATGTGGGGGGGGGGGAGATCGGCAAAGGGAGTCGTCAAAACCAAACACATGCACCCTACGTCATAGGAGGGAGGCCTGGGGAGGTGGGAGGGGATGGGGGTGGGTTAGCTTAGTTTTGTGGGGTGTGTGGGGTTGGTTGTGTGGAGGGTTTGGTTGTGTGGGGTGTGTGGAGGGGTTGGTTGTGTGGAGGGGTGAGGAGTTGTGAGATCGTTGAGAGGTCGGCGAAAGGAGTCATCGCCACCAAAGACATGCACCCTACGTCACCTCTCACCACCCCTACAACACCCACTCCTCCCCACCACCACTACACACACTAACCCCAAGCCTCTCTCCCCCCCCCCACCACCACCACCACCACCACCACCACCACCACCACCAGGTCCTACACCCACGCCTCCCCGCCACCAGGCCTCCACAACTCACTGTGTGTCCACCTCTTGGGCAACTTTGCACACACCTCCTTTTCCTCCCCTCCACCCACGCATCCCACGCACCCGCACCCCGCCTACACCTCTCTCTCACCACCCACACAAAACCCACACCTCCGCTGCCTCACCACCCACACTACACCCATGCAGCCATGCCTTCCCCCCCCCCCCCCCCCCCCACACACACACACACCACCACCACACACAAACACACACACACATTACCACCCCCCCAGGACTTCGCAACTCACCGTGTGTCCACCTCTTCGGCAACTTTGCACACGCCTCCTTTTCCTCCCCAAAAACCCACACTTCTCTCTCACCTCTCTCTCACCCCCCCCACCTCCCTCTCACCCCCCCCCCCCACCCCACCCACACCTCTCTCTCACCACCCACACAACACCCACATCTCTCTCTCACCACCCACACCTCTTTCACCCCCCCCACCCCACCCACACCTCTCTCTCACCCCCCCCACCCCACCCACACCTCTCTCTCACCACCCACACAACACCCACACCTCTCGCTCACCATACACAACACCCACCACCACCCACACCCACCCCCAGGCCTCCACAACTCACCAAGTGTCCACCCCCTGGGCAAGGTCCCTCCCTCTCAGTTTGAACATTGGCCAACACAGTCGAGACGGTGTCAAACACCTGCACATGCTTTGTTACTACTCCCACCACCTCCACTCCCTCCCCACCCACACCACACCCACACCTCCACTCCCCCACCACCACCCACACAACACCCACACCACGATCCCCTCATCGTTCACACTACACCCATGCGGCCATGCCTCCCCACCACCACCACCCACACATACCCCACGCCTCCCCCCCCTACCCCCCCCCACCCCTCCCACACACACACCACCACCCAACCAGGTCATCGCAACTCACCAAGTGTCCACCCCCTGGGCAAGGTCCCTCCCTCTCAGTTTGAACATTGGCCAACACAGTCGAGACGGTGTCAAACACCTGCACATGCTTTGTTACTACTCCCACACCTCCACTCCCTCCCCACCCACACCAAACCCACACCTCCACTCCCCCACCACCACCCACACCACGATCCCCTCATCGCTCACACTAAATCCATGCGGCCATGCCTCCCCACCACCACCACCCACACATACCCCACGCCTCCCCCCCCCTACCCCCCCCCCACCCCTCCCACACACACACCACCATCCAACCAGGTCATCGCAACTCACCAAGTGTCCACCCCCTGGGCAAGGTCCCTCCCTCTCAGTTTGAACATTGGCCAACACAGTCGAGACGGTGTCAAACACCTGTACATGCTTTGATAATACTCCCACCACCTCCACTCCCTCCCCACCCACACTACACCCAAACCTCCACTCCCTCACCACCACCACCTCCTGCACACCACCCACACCTCACACACACCACCACCCACCCAGGTCATCGCAACTCACTGAATGTCCTCCCCTTGGGCAAGGTCCCTCCCCCTCAGTGTGAACATTGGCCAACACAGTCGAGATGGTGTCAAACACCTGTACCAGCATTGTGTTTCCTGCTCCCTTTCCCTGCAAGCAAATGATTAGGCCAAGGTTAGTGGTGGTGGTGGTGGTGGTGGTGGTGATTGTGGTGGTGGTGATTGTGATTGTGGTGGTGACGATGGTGCCAAACACCTGTACCAGCATTGTGTTTCCCGCTCCCTTTCCCTGCAAGCAAATGATTAGGCCAAGGTTAGTGGTGGTGATTGTGGTGGTGGTGGTGACGATGGTGCCAAACACCTGTACCAGCATTGTGTTTCCCGCTCCCTTTCCCTGCAAGCAAATGATTAGGCCAAGGTTAGTGGTGGTGGTGGTGGTGGTGGTGATTGTGGTGGTGGTGGTGACGATGGTTGCCAAACACCTGTACCAGCATTGTGTTTCCCGCTCCCTTTCCCTGCAAGCAAATGATTAGGCCAAGGTTAGTGGTGGTGGTGGTGGTGGTGGTGATTGTGGTGGTGGTGGTGACGATGGTGCCAAACACCTGTACCAGCATTGTGTTTCCCGCTCCCTTTCCCTGCAAGCAAATGATTAGGCCAAGGTTAGTGGTGGTGGTGATTGTGATTGTGGTGGTGACGATGGTGCCAAACACCTGTACCAGCATTGTGGGCCCAGCTCCCTTTCCCTGCAAGCAAATGATTTGCAATGATTAGGCCAAGGTAGGTGGTGGTGGTGGTGATGGTGACGATGGTGGAGTGGTGGTGGTAGCGGTGGTGGTGGTGACGATGGTGGGGTAGTGGTGGTGGTAGCAGTGGTGGTGGTGGTGTTGAGACAGAGTCAAACACCTGTACCAGCACTGTGGTTCTCGCTCCCTTTCCCTGCAAGAAAATGGTTTGTTTGCAATGATTAGGCCAAGGTAGGTGGTAGTGGTGGTAATGGGGGGGGTGGGGGGTGAGGGTGACATTGACGGTTTTAAACACTTGTACCAGCGGTGTGGATCCCGCTCCCTTTCCCTGCAAGAAAATGATTTGCAATGAGTAGGCCAAAGATGATGTTGATATGTACATGATGGTGGTTGTGATGGTGGTTGTGATGGTGGTGGTGATGGTGGTGGTGATGGTGGTGGTGATGGTGGTGGTGGTGGTGATGGTGGTGGTGGTGATGGTGGTGGTGATGGTGGTGGTGGTGGTGGTGATGGTGGTGGTGATGGTGGTGGTGGTGGTGATGGTTGTGTTTGTGATGGTGGTGGTGACGATGATGACAACGATGATGGTGGTGGTGGTGACGATTGGGGTGAGGGTGATGATTAGTCCAAGGATGGTGGTGGTGGTGGTGACGATGATTACAACAATGGTGGTGGTGGTGATTGGGGTGAGGGTGATGATTAGTCCAAGGATGGTGGTGGTGGTGGTGACGATGATTACAACAATGGTGGTGGTGGTGGTGGTGATTGGGGTGAGGGTGATGATTAGTCCAAGGATGGTGGTGGTGGTGGTGACGATGATTACAACAATGGTGGTGGTGGTGGTGGTGATTGGGGTGAGGGTGATGATTAGTCATAGGATGGTGGTGGTGGTGACGATGATTACAACAATGGTGGTGGTGATTGGGGTAAGGGTGATGATTAGACCAAGGATGGTGGTGTTGGTCGTGGTGGTGGTGGTGACGATGATGACAACAATGGTGGTGGTGGTGGTGGTGGTGGTGATTGGGGTGAGGGTGATGATTAGACCAAGGATGGTGGTGTTGGTCGTGGTGTTGGTGGTGACGATGATGACATCAATGTTGAGGTGGTGGTGGTGGTGGTGGTGACGATGATTACAAAAATGGTGGTGGTGGTGATTGGGGTGAGGGTGATGATTAGACCAAGGATGGTGGTGTTGGTCGTGGTGGTGGTGGTGACAACGATGATTACAACAATGGTGGTGGCGATTTGGCCCAATATTATGTTGTTGATCGTGGTGGTGGTGGGGGGGGGGGGGGGGGGGGGAGGGGCGTCGGGGGTATTGGGGGTGACAATGATGACAAAGATGATGGTGGTGGTTGTGGTGGAGATTGGGGTGAGCGTGATAAGTAGGCGAAGGTTGTTGTTGTTGGTGGTGGTGGTGATGACGATGATTACAACGATGGTGGTGGTGACGATGATGACAATGATGATGATGATGGTGGTGGGGGTGGGGGTGGTGCCGATGATGACAACGATGGTGGTGGTGGTGGTGGTGACGATGATGACAATGTTGGTGCTGGTGGTGGTGACGATGATGACAACGATGGTGGTGGTGACGATGCTGACAACAATGATGATGGTGGTGGTGGTGGGGGTGGTGACTATGATGATAATGATGGTGGTGGTTGTGGTGGTGACGATGATGACAACGATGGTGGTGGTGGGGGTGGTGACGATGATGACAACAATGATGGTGGTGGTGGTGGGGGTGGTGACGATGATCAAAATGATGGTGGTGGTGGTGGTGATGATGATGACAATGATGGTGGTGGTGGTGGTGGTGGTGGTGACGATGATGACAACTATGGTGGTGGTGGTGGTGGTGGTGTGGTGACGATGATTGACAACGATGGTGGTGGTGGTGGTGGTGGTGGTGGTGACGCTGATGACAATGATGGTGGTGGTGGTGGTGGTGACGATGATGACAACGATGGTGGTGGTGGTGGTGAGGATGATGACAACGATGGTGGTGGAGGTGGTGGTGGTGACGATGATGACAATGATGGTTGTGGTGGTGGTGGTGGTGGTGGTGGTGACGATGATGACAATGATGGTGGTCGTAGTGGTAGTGATGATGATGACAATGGTGGTGGTGGTGGTGGTGGTGGTGGTGACGATGATGACAATGATGGTGGTCGTAGTGGTGGTAACGATGATGACAATGATGGTGGTGGTGGAGGTGGTGGTGGTGACGATGATGACAATGATGGTGGTGGTGGTGGTGGTGACGATGATGACAATGATGGTGGTGGTGGTGGTGGTGGCGATGATGACAATGATGGTGGTGGTGGTGGTGGTGGTGGTGGTGACGATGATGACAACGATGGTGGTGGTGGTGGTGGTGGTGGTGACGCTGATGACAATGATGGTGGTGGTGGTGGTGGTGACGATGATGACAACGATGGTGGTGGTGGTGGTGAGGATGATGACAACGATGGTGGTGGAGGTGGTGGTGGTGACGATGATGACAATGATGGTTGTGGTGGTGGTGGTGGTGGTGGTGGTGACGATGATGACAATGATGGTGGTCGTAGTGGTAGTGATGATGATGACAATGATGGTGGTGGTGGTGGTGGTGGTGGTGACGATGATGACAATGATGGTGGTCGTAGTGGTGGTAACGATGATGACAATGATGTGGTGGTGGGGAGGTGGTGGTGGTGACGATGATGACAATGATGGTGGTGGTGGTGGTGGTGACGATGATGACAATGATGGTGGTGGTGGTGGTGGCGATGATGACAATGATGGTGGTGGTGGTGGTGGTGGTGGTGACGATGATGACAAAGATGATGGTGGTGGTTGTGGTGGATATTGGGGTGAGCGTGATAAGTAGGCGAAGGTTGTTGTTGTTGTTGGTGGTGGTGGTGACGATGATGACAACGATGGTGGTGGTGACGATGATGACAATGATGATGATGATGGTGGTGGGGGTGGGGGTGGTGCCGATGATGACGATGATGGTGGTGGTGGTGGTGGCGACGATGATGACAATGATGGTGGTGGTGGTGGTGGTGACGATGATGACAACGATGGTGGTGGTGACGATGCTGACAACAATGATGTTGGTGGGGGTGGTGGGGGTGGTGACTATGATGATAATGATGGTGGTGGTTGTGGTGGTGACGATGATGACAATGACGGTGGTGGTGGTGGTGGTGACGATGATGACAACAATGATGGTGGTGGTGGTGGGGGCGGTGGCGATGATCAAAATGATGGTGGTGGTGGTGGTGATGATGATGACAATGATGGTGGTGGTGGTGGTGGTGGTGGTGAGGATGATCAAAATGATGATGGTGGTGGTGGTGGTGGTGATGATGATGACAATGATGGTGGTGGTGGTGGTGGTGGTGGTGACGATGATGACAATGATGGTGGTGGTGGTGGTGGTGGTGTGTGTTGGTGACAATGATGACAATGATGGTGGTGGTGGTGGTGGTGGTGACGATGATGACAATGATGGTGGTGGTGGTGGTGACGATGATGACAATGATGGTGGTCGTGGTGGTGGTGGTAACGATGATGACAATGATGGTGGTGTCGGTGGTGGTGGTGGATGGGTTGACGATTGATCAAACCATGTGTGGTGGTGGTGGTTGGTGGTGGTGGTGGTCGACAATGATGACAATGATTGGACAATGGTGGTGGTGACGATGATGACAATGATGGTGGTGGTGGTGGTGGTGGTGACGATGATGACAACGATGGTGGTGGTGGTGGTGACGATGATGACAACGATGGTGGTGGTGGTGGTGAGGATGATGACAACGATGGTGGTGTGGTGGTGGTGGTGACGATGATGACAATGATGGTGGTGGTGGTGGTGGTGGTGACGATGATGACAATGATGGTGGTGGTGGTGGTGGTGGTGACGATGATGACAATGATGGTTGTGGTGGTGGTGAGGATGATGACAACGATGGTGGTGGTGGTGGTGGTGACGAGGATGACAATGATGGTGGTCGTGGTGGTGGTGACGATGATGACAATGATGGTGTGGGTGGTGGTGGGGTGGTGGTGACGATGATGACAATGATGGTGGTGGTGGTGGTGGTGGACGATGATTGACAATGATGGTGGTGGTGGTGGGTGGCGATGATGACAATGATGGTGGTGGTGGTGGTAACATGATGACAATGATGGTGGTTTTGGTGGTGGTGGTGGTGACAATGATGAAATTGTGGTGGTGGTGGTGGTTGTGGTGCCGCTGATGACACTATGGTGGTCCGTGTGGTGCGATGAGACAACGATGGTGTTGGTTGTGACGGATGTGACAACTGATGTGGTGTGGTGGTGTGGTGGGTGGTGACCAATGATGACAATATGGTGTCGTGGTGTTGGTGCGATATGACAATATGGTGGCGTGGTGGTGGTGACGATGATGACAATGATGGTGGGTTGGTGGTGGTGGTGACAAATGATGACAATGATGTTCTGGGCTGGTGGTGGTTGGTGGTGTACGCTGATTGATGACCAATGATGGTGGTGGTGGTGGTGGTTGGTGGGGTATGGTGTTGACGGATGATGACAATGCTGTGGTGTGGTGCGTTGTGGTGGCGATGATGGACAATGATGTGGTGGTGGTGGTCGTGACGATGATGACAATGATGGTTGGTGGTTTGGTGGTTTGGTGGTGCGATGATGACAATGATGTGGTGGTGGTGGTGGTGGTGGTGACGATGTTGTCAATGAGGTGGTTGTGGTCGTGGTGTCTGGATGATGACATGATGGTGGTGGTGGTGTGGTGACGATGATGACAATGATGGTGGTGGTGGTGGTGGTGATGATGATGACAACTATGGTGGTGGTGGTGATGGTGGTGGTGATGATGATTTGGGTGAGGGTGATGATTAGGCCAGGGAAAGTGATGGTGATGGTGGTGGTGGTGGTGGTGGTGACGATGATGATTACGACGATGGTGGTGGTGGTGGTGGTGATGCTGATTGGGGTGAGCGTGATGATTAGGCCAGGGATAGTGATGGTGGTTGTTGTGGTGGTGGTGGTGGTGACGATTAAGGGGAGGGTGATGATTAGGCCAAGGATAGTGATGGCGGTGGTGGTGATGATTTGGGGGAAGGTGATGATGTTCAAGTCCAAGGATAGTGATGGTGGCCGTGGTGGTGGTGGTGACAATGATGACAACTATGGTGGTGGTGGTGGTGGTGGTGACGATGATGATGACATCGGTGGTGGCGGTAATGGTGGTGGTGATGGTGGTGATGATTGGGTTGAGGGTGATGATTAGTCCAAGGATAGTGATGGTGATGGTGGTGGTAGTGGTGGTGGTGGCGATAATTGGGGTGAGGGTGTTGATTAGGCTAAGGAAGAATGTCGTTGGTTGTGGAGGTGGTGGCGACGATGATGACAGCAATGGTGGTGGTGGTAACGATGATGACAACAATGGTGGTGGTTGTCAGGGTGGTGGTTGTTACAATGATGACAACAATGGTGGTGGTTGTCAGGGTGGTGGTTTTTACAATGATGACAACAATGGTGGTAGTGGTGGTGGTGGTGGTGATGATGGCAACGATGGTGGTGGTTGTCATGGTGGTGGTGTTACAATGATGACAACAATGGTGGTAGTGGTGGTGGTGGTGGTGACGATGATTGGGGTGAGGGTGATGATTAGGGTGGGGGTGAGGGTGAGGATGAGGATGAATATTGAGTGAAGGTGATGATTAGGGTAAGGACGAGGGTGAGGGTGAGGGTGGTGGTGATAAGGATGAGGATGGGGCGAGGGCAGCTTTAACCTAGTGACTAGCGATCTAGGTCTCTCCTCCTACACCTGCAGGTTCCTGATTTGCTGTCATGAGGCTAGGGATGATCATGGTGGTGATGGTGGTGGTGGTGGTGGTGGTGGTGGGATTGATGATCACGAGGCTAAGGATGGTCATGGTGGTGGTGGTGGTGGTGGTGCTGGTGGTGACACAAATAAATCTTCTCTGCGTTACTCCCCTACCCCACTCCAACCCCCACCTTTACATGGTCCCCCAAGATAATCAGCGCCTCCCTCCCCCATCCCACCCAAACTATCACCTTCGCATGGCCCCCCAAAATAATCAGCGCCTCCCTCCAGGCAGTGATGGTGTGGCCGGCGATCGGGGCCAGGGCCTTGGACAGGGGGGGCGCAGCCCCCCCTGCCCCCTCTGCCTTGGCCTTAGCCTCCACCACCGCCTGAGCGGCTGCCTGTGGAATGTGATGCTCTTGCAAGGCTCCAGTAGGGAGGGTTTTTATGCTGACCACAGACCACTGCATGGTGTAAATGTCAAGCTTCCAAGCATCGTTCAGGTAGCGACCGCCTGAGAGGGTGGGGTGAGTGGTGTGGTGTGGGTTGGGTGGGTGGTCTGGTCTGGTTTAGTGTGGTGTGGGTGGTGAGTGGTATGGTGTGGGGTGGATGGGTGGTCTGGTCTGGTTTAGTGTGGTGTGGGTGGTGAGTGGAATGGTGTGGGGTGGATGGGTGGTCTGGTCTGGTTTAGTGTGGTGTGGGTGGTGAGTGGTATGGTGTAGGGTGGATGGGTGGTCTGGTCTGGTTTAGTGTTGTTTGGGTGGTGAGTGGTATGGTGTGGGGTGGATGGGTGGTTTGGTCTGGTTTAGTGTGGGGTGGGTGGTAAGTGGTCTGGTTTGGTTTTGTGTGGTGTGGTGTGGGTGGTGTTTGGTGTGGTGTGGGTGGGTGGGTGGTCTGGTTTGGGGTGGGTGGTGTTTGGTTGGGTGTGCGTAGGGTGGGTGGGTGGTCTGGTTTGGTTTAGTGTGGGGTGGGTGGTGTTTGGTGTGGGTTGGTTTTGTGTGGTGTGGTGTGGGTGGTGTTTTGTGTGGTGGGTGGGTGGGTGGCCTGGTTTGGTTTAGTTAGGGGTGGGAGGTGTCCGGTGTGGTGTGGGTTGGGTGGGTGGTCTGGTTTGGTTTAGTGTGGGGTGGGTGGTGTTTGGTGTGGGTTGTGTGAGTGGGTGGTCTGGTTTTGTGTGGTGTGGTGTGGGTGGTGTTTCGTGTGGTGTGGTGTGGGTGGGTGGTCTGGTTTGGTTTGGTGTGGGGTGGGTGATGTTTGGTGTGGTGTTTGGTGTGGGGTAGGTTGGGTGGGTGGGTGTGGGGTGTTTGGTGTGGGTTGTTTGGTGAGGGTTGTTCGGTGTGGTGGATAGTGCGGATTTGGTGTGGGGTATGGTGTGGTATTTGAGTTGGCTGGGTGGGGAATGTGATGCTCTTGCCAGGCACCAGTAGGGAGGGTTTTCATGCTGACTCGAGACCACTGCATGGTGTAGATGTCAAGCTTCCAGGCATCGTTAGATAACGACCGCCTGAGTGGGTGGGTTGGATGGTTCGATTTGCTTGCTTTGAGGTGGAGTGGCTGGGTTTGGGGTGGCTGGGTGTGGAATGTGATGCTCTTGCAAGGCACCAGTAGGGAGGGTGTTCATGCTGACCACAGACCACTGCATGGTGTAAATGTCAAGCTTCCAAGCATCGTTCAGGTAGCGACCGCCTGAGTGGGTGGTGTGGGTTGGGTGGTGTGGGTTGGGTTGGGTGAGTGGTCTGGTTTGGTTTAGTGTGGGTTGAGTGGTGTTTGGTGTGGGTTGTGTGGGTGGGTGGTCTGATTTTGTGTGGTGTGTGGTGTGGGGCATGTGGTGTGGGGTGTTTGGTGTGGTGTGTTTGGTGTGGGGTGTTTGGTGCGGTGTATTTGGTGTGGGGTGTTTGGTGTGGGGTGTTTGGTGTGGTGTATAGTGTGGAGTGTGGGGTGCCTGGGTGTGGAATGTGATGCTCTTGCAAGGCACCAGTAGGGAGGGTTTCCATGCTGACTGCATACCATTGTTTTGTGTAGATGTCAAGCTTGCTGGCATCGTTCAGGTAGCGACCGCCTGAGTGGGTGGTGTGGGTTGAGTGGTGTGGGTTGGGTGGGTGGTCTGGTTTGGTTTAGTGTGGGGTGGGTGGTGCTTGGTGTGGGTTGTGTGGGTGGTGTCTGTTTTTGTGTGGTGTGGTGTGGGTGGTGTTTGGTGTGGTGTGGTGTGGTGTGGGTGGGTGGGTGGTCTGGTTTGGGGTGGGTGGTGTTTGGTTGGGTGTGCGTTGGGTGGGTGGGTGGTCTGGTTTGGTTAAGTGTGGGGTGGGTGGTGTTTGGTGTAGTGGGTTGTGGTGGGTTGTGGGGTGGGTGGTCTGGTTTGGTTTAGTGTGGGGTGGGTGGAGTTTGGTGTAGTGGGTTGTGGTGGGTTGTGGGGTGGGTGGTCTGGTTTGGTTTTTCGTGTGGGGGGTGGGTGGTGTTTGATGTCGTGTTTGGTGTGGGGTGGGTGGGTGTGTGGTCTGGTTTGGTTACGTGTGGAGTGGGTGATGTTTGGTGCGGGGTTTGGTGTTTGTGGTGTGGTGGGTAGTGGGTTGGGTCTGATCTGGTTAGTGTGGGGGGGTGGGTCGTGTGTTTCGCAGTGTGGGATGTTTGGGGTGTGTGTCGGTGTGCGTGATGGAGCTGTTTCGTGTGTATATGTGGCTGTGCCGTCGTCGTGTGGGCTGTTTGTGTGTGTGTGTGGTCTTGTGGGCTATTTCGTTGTGTCTGTGGGATTGTCGTGTGTCTCGTGTGGGCCGTTTAGGTGTGGTGTGGGTGGTGTGTCGTGTGGGCTGTTTTCGTTGTGTCTTGTGGGATGTGTAGTGTGTTTAGTGTGGGATGTTTGGTGTGGTGTGTGGTGTGTAGTGTGGGATGTTTAGTGTGTAGTGTGGGATGTGCAGTGTGTAGTGTGGGATGTGCAGTGTGTTTAGTGTGGGATGTTTGGTGTGGTGTTTGGTGTGTGGTGTGGGATGTTATGTGTGTAGTGCATTTCTCTGCGTGTGTTTCTGTCGAGCTGTTTGAGTGGTGTATGTTGTGGGTGTTTGTGTGCCGTATGGTTGTTTGTTTGTGTGGTTGTGCTGTTTGGTTTGGTGTGGTGTGTGGTGTGCTTGTTGGTGTGGGTTACTTGTGGGGTTTTTCGTGTTATGTTTTATGGAAGTAGGTGTGTCGCTGGTTATTTTGGTGTTGTTAGTGCGTGTGTGTTGTGTTGGTGGTGTACTTTGTCGGTTGGTGTAGTGTGTCGTTACGTGTGTTTTGTGTGGTGTCCTCGTGTGGGGTGTTTTTGGTGTGGGTGTCGTCGGTTGGTTTGGTTTGGTGTGTCGTTGTGGTGTGTTTGGTGTGGGTGGTATGCGGGTGTGATGGTTTGCCCGCCTGTGAGGTTGGGGTGCTTGTTTTGGTGGTGTCGGTGTTGGGGTGTTATTGGTGGTGGGGGGTGATCGTGCGGTTTGCTTGGTTTGGTGTGGCTGGTGGTGGTTTTGTTTTTGTGTGTGGTGTCGTTCGTGGGGATGTGTTGTGGTTTGGTGTTTCGTGTGGGGTGTCTTGGTGGTTGTGGTCGGGTGGCCTGGCTTTGGTGTTGGTGTATCGTGTGGGGTGTTGTGTGGTGTGTCGTGTTGATGGGGGGTTTGGTGGAGGTGTGGTCGTGTGGGGTGTTTGTGTTGTGTGTCGTTGGGCCTTTTTTTGGTGGTGGGGTGTCGTGTGGGGTTTTGGTGCTCCCCGCCTCCTTCCTCGGGGTCCCGGTCGCAGCCTGTCTTTGTCGCCGGGGGGATTTGGGTGGGGGCTGTGTCTTTTGGTGGTGTGTGTTGTGGTGTGGGAGGCGGGGGGCGGTGGGGGGGTGGGGGGCTGGGGGGGGGGGGGGTGTGTTCTTGTTTGTGTGTTATTTTTGGGTTTGGTTTTTTGTGCGTGTGGTGGGGTGTGTTTGGCTGTTGTGTGGTCTTCTTGGTTTGTGCCGGTTTGTTTTGGATGTGGGGCGTGTTGATTGGGTCTTCTTCGGGGGTGTTTTGGCGTGGTTGTTAAGTTTTTTTTATGTTTTTTTTTTTTTTTCGTAGTCGCTGGGTGTCTGGCGGTGGTTGTGTTGGTTGGTGGGCGTATGCTTGGCGGTTGTTGGGTTGTGGGTGGGGGTGGTGGTTCCGTGGGGTGGTTTTGTTCGAGTGGGGGGGAGGGGGGGTTGGGGGGGGGGTGTTTTTTTTTTTTTTTTTTTTTTTGTTTGGGGGTATGTTGTTTCCCCCTCGGCCCCGCCCCTGCCCCTGCTGTTTGCCCCCCTGTCTCGCCTCTCCCGTCCCAAAGCTGGAAAAGGAGGGAAAAAACGCCACTAACTGTAGATTCCCCCCCTTTCCCCCCAAGATGTATACCCTCCCTTTTACTAGGAGCGCCAGCATGCTCCTCTACCTTGGTGGAGACACCCGACCACCCTTGCCCCTACAACTCTGGAACAAGGCAAAAAGCCACTTACTGTGTTTGCCCCTCCCCAGTATGTGACCCGCCCTTTACAGGAGGGGCGCCAGCGTGCTCGTAGCGAGGAGCAGGTTTTTTAAGTCCCTCCATGTTAACTTGGGTCCAAGAGTCCTCCACTGCAAACTGCGAGGCTGGGCGGAGTGTCCTAACGCGATCTGTCCGTCTTTCGGCCTTCAGACAGCGTAGAATCTTGGGTGCATATTTTTAGGAGGTCAAGGGGGGGCGGTGACTGGGGGGGGGTGGTTGTTGGGTGGGGGGGGGGGGTGTGATATTTTAGAGTTCATTAGGCTAATCAATACAACAAGCACAAAACAACAAGCCTTATAATCAGGCCTTATACCAACACCCCAGATCCCTCACTTCACCCACACCCTCTCTCAACTCAGCTTCGCACAAATTGAGCGACTTAGTCTTGAGGACCCCCCCAGTGGCAGGACGCAGCTTGCCCCCCAAATACACCCCAACAGAAGGCAAAGCCGCAAAGCCCGGGGGGGGGGAGGCGAATCAGGGGGGGGTGGGGTCGGGGAGGGGCTTTTCTTACTAGCTTAGCTGGACCCCAATCGCCGCCCCAATAAAAGTTCTCTTTTCCAGTTTCATACCCACACTAAAACTTACTCCGATGGCCCTCCCCTACTCCCCAAACCACCCTCCCTCCGTCCCCCCCCTAGGTGCCTCGGTCCACCTCCTCTCGCTCGGTTTGCTCTTGCTGGCATTCTGCGCCCGGGTCCCTCACCAGCTTGCCTCCTTCCTCGTTGTGTGTGAGAGAGACTCCATCCCCAATTCTCCCCTCCCTCACCACACCCCACCTGGACTCATACTCACCACCCTCTTATTCTCACCCCGCCTCTCATCCCCATTCTCCCCTCCCTCACCACCACTCCCTCCTTCTCCACTCCTGCCTCTCCATCCCCACTTTCTATCCCTCACAACCCACACTGCCCCCCCACACTCACCACCCTCCTCCTCCTTCTTCCTCATCCCCACTTCTTCATCTCCCCCACCACACCCACACCTGCACCCCATACTCACCACCTCCTCCTTCTGCTCCTTCCCCACCTCTCCCTACAACACTACTCTTCCTGGCCCCACCTCTTCCCTCCCTCACCACACCCACACCTGAACCCCAAACTCACCACCCTCCCCCTTCTTCTCCTTCCCCACCTTTCCCTACACATACTACTCTTCCCCCCCCCCAGCCTTTCCTCCATCACCACACGAAACACCTGCAACACCATACTCACCACCCTCCTCCTTCTTCTCCATCCCCACCCCTTCCCTCCCTCACCACCAGCCCTCCTCCACCACCCCTGCTTCTCCATACCCACTACTCTCCCTCACTACACGCACGCCTGCCCCCCATACTCACCACCCTCCTCCTTCTCCGCCCCAGCCTCTCCCTACCCACACTGCCCCTCACACTCACCACCCTGCTCCTTCTTCTCCTCCCCCGCCTCTCCCTTCGCCTCGCTTGCAACCAAGAGTGCATACCAGTCAGCTTGCTCCTCCTCTATGGTGCGAACAAACAACCTCATGGCCTCCATCCCGTTCATGTTGCCCAGCTGCTTCCATGCGGTCAGCTTGGCATTTTCAACAGCGCTCCACTTCCAACCCGAAGAGCCCTTGCAAGGCCCAGAGACTGCTTGTTGCTCTAGGGCATACAGCAGCAGCGCGGTTTCGGTGCTCAAGGGGGCAGCTTCTGCGCAACCACAGGGTGTCAGTAGGATTGGGGTCATCACCAATAGCACAGACCAACACACACGCACACAAACAAAAAGTCAAACAAACAATACACAATGGTGGGTGTAAACATCTACAGAATAAAAGATCAGATACTATAAAAAACCTGCAGACTGCATGGCAACCATTATCAGCATACCCGGGAGTGCTGCCTTTTGAAACTTGAGCGTAGCGTAGAATCGGTCTGGATAACCGAGCAGGCAGGTGCTGGAGTTAGCGGATTGTTCCCTCGCATCCAGGTTTTGCGAAACCTATGAGGCGATGGGGATGGAGTTAGCCGGTGCCGAGGATGGTTCCATTGCCCTGGTGCCCTACTTCGCTCATAATGTGCGCGCAACTTGGCAGAAGTCAGGGGGGGCGTAAGTGGATGGTGGGTAGATGGAGTGAGGTGGTGGGTATAATAATTGTATCTGTAAGACACAGAGGGTTTGTCTGGGTCTGAGAGACGCAGGCAAGGCAATAGGAGCTTTGAATCGGCTAGAAGTAGGAGCTTGAGCACGTGCAGGGACACGAGCAAGAGCATGGGCAGGAGCAGGAACATGCTTGGCACTCGATTTTTTGCATCCAGATCTGACCTGAGAGACGGCCATTTTGACGAAGCAAAATGTGTTGCTCAGCGGAATAGAAGGCCTCAGTCCGCAACGCACCGTAGAATTGGTCGCAATGCATAGATCGGGGAAGAGAGTTAACCGATAACCGATATAACCGAATTCGCACCTTGCAAATTACGACAATAACAAAGGCAAGGCAAGTTCAGATCCCGCGACATGTCGCTCTCTATTAATGCCACGCTGACGTCCGCTTATTCCTTTTTCCATCACCATGTCACCAATGTCGAGCTACCTGGCTATTTTCTTTCTCGGGACTGGAGATGCAGAAAATTGCGCGTTCCTTTCTTCGTCTTGTCGTCCCTCGTCTCGTCTGTCATGTCTCATATCGTCTTGTTTCGCTCAACCCTGCTTTCACACGCGCGCTTGCATAACCAAATCGTTCGTTCGCTTGCGCCCATGTTTGCAGAGGTTCTTCCACGACCACAACGTGGGTGAGGACAGCAAGGTTATATTCCCTCTTCGTGAAAAATAGCCTGCCTGTCTTAGAGTCAGGCATGGAATGTAAGGCAGTTGGTTGTGGCAATTTTTTGGCACTGCGAAAGGAGACAAAGCAGAGAAATAACAACAAAACAATAACAGTATATTGCTGGTGGTCTGCTAGTGCTTGGGACTGATACAACACAACTTTGGCTGGTCCTTGCCTGCCCTGGAGCAACAGGGAGTTATATTCATATTCGTTCATTTTCACATAAAAGTTACTCAAGTCAGTTAAGTCAGTTCAGCAGTCACTCATTAAGTAGTCACTCAAACTCATTACAGTAACTCAAGTCAGTTAAGTCAAACAGCAGAAAGCCGATATATCCGTAAGTTATCAAATAGCATTCAAGTATGATTCACTGTAGTACTCGAGCGTAGCATTAAAGAAGTAATCTGTCAGGCTGTAGGCACATTTGTAGTCCAGTAGGGCACCGTTATATATATATTGTATTATTATCATCATCATCATCATCATCATCATCATCATCATCATCATCATCACCACTACCACCACCATCATCATCACCACCACCACCATCATCATCACCATTAGAGTAATATTCAAGTAGTATTCAAGTAGCATT
This sequence comes from Chlamydomonas sp. ICE-L, assembly GCA_013435795.1. Lineage (NCBI taxonomy): Eukaryota > Viridiplantae > Chlorophyta > Chlorophyceae > Chlamydomonadales > Chlamydomonadaceae > Chlamydomonas > Chlamydomonas sp. ICE-L. The sequence continues at coordinate 39,085 of JACBWV010000924.1, forward strand.
AATTGTAGTCTTCGAGCAGTATTTGAGTAAAATTAATTGCAATATTCAAGTAGTATTCATGGTGTTATTGTAGTCTTCAAGTAATTGTAGTCGTCAAGTAGTATTCATGGTAGTATTGCTGACAGGGGTGGTTGCTTTCTAGCTTTCTTGCCCTATGGCAGCTGAGCCAGAGGGGGGGCAGAGGGGGGCATACCAAAGCCATAGGGAGTCCAACCAGAGGGGGCAGAGGGGGGCCTACCAAAGCCAGAGGGGGGCCAACCAAAGCCAGAGGGGGGCCCACCAGGGTTGCCAGAGGGGGGACTACCATCCCAGGGTTGCCAAAGGGTGGCTGACCAAAGCCAGATGGGGGCCTGCCAGGGTTACCAGAGGGGGGTCAACCAAAAGCAGAGGCGGGCCTACAAGGGTTGCCAGAGGGGGGCCTATCAAGGCCAGATGGGGGCCTACCAGGGTTGCCAGAGGGGGACCTACCAAAAGCAGAGGCGGGCCTACAAGGGTTGCCAGAGGGGGGCCTATCAAATCCAGAAGGGGGCCTACCAGGGTTGCCAGAGGGAGGCCTACCAAAAGCAGAGGCGGGCCTAAAAGGGTTGCCAGAGGGGGGCCTACCAAAGCCAGAAGGGGGCCTACCAGGGTAACCAGAGGGGGGCCTACCAAAAGCAGACAAAAGCAGAGGCGGGCGTACAAGGGTTGCCAGAGGGGGGCCTACTTAAGCCAGAGGCGGGCCTATCAAAGCCATATGGGGGCCTTCCAGGGTTGCCAATGGGGGGCCTACCAAAGCTAGAGGGGGGCCAACTAGGGTTGCCAGAGGGGGGCCTACCCAAGCCAGAAGGGGGCCTGCCAGGGTTGCCAGAGGGGGGCCTACCAAAAGCAGAGGCGGGCCTACAAGGGTTGCCACAGGGGGGCCTATCAAAGCCAGATG
>JACBWV010000924.1:45000-105176 GCA_013435795.1 Chlamydomonas sp. ICE-L
TGGGGCCCTTGGTGCTTATCTTATGTGTGTTTACTCTGACACCCTACATCCTCCTGCCCTGGTTCTTGGAAATCAATTGTGTGATTCTCGTAGCGTTTGCTCAGACGCCCTACACATTCATGCCCTGTTTCCTTGGCAAGCAGGCAGCAAAGCCAGCAGGGTAGTCAAACCGCATCCAAAGGCCCTCCATTTCTTCACTGGAGAGCACCGCGTGGGGGCCCTTGATGCTTATCCGAATGTGTGTGCGCCATGCACTGACACCCTACACCCTCATGCCCTGGTTCCTGGGCAAGCAGGCGGCAAAGCCAGAAGAGTAGTCACCCCCCTGAGTCACACCGCATCCAAGGGCCTTCCATTTCATCACTGGAGAGCACCACTTGGGGGTCCTCTGCTTATCCGAAGGTTGTGTTCGCCTTGCCCAGACACCCTACACCCACCTGACCTGGTTCCTGGAAATCAACTGTGTGATTCTTGTAGCGTTTGCTCGGACAGCCTACATCCTCCTGCCCTGGTTCCTATCAGCTTTAATACACTCCGTGGAGTGGACAGAGATGAAAGCAGCGGAACAGACGCGCCAATCTATACACGGAGACGAGAATAACGTTACAAGCACAGGCGGACGCCAAAGGACACTAGCGGTGGGAGAGGCGGATGCCTGTAACCTGACTAGAACCTAAGCCAGGAATCTTAAGCCGGGCACAGGCAATACAGAGCGTGTCAGTGAGAGACCGGTGACGCAGCCAACAGGAAGCTGTCACAGTACTGTCAGGACCGATAGTTCTAAGGGAGTACACAAGGAGTCACCAAGACATAAAACAAGTGAGAGCACCGTATCAGCTTGGATAACACTCCGGAGAGTGGACTTTGTGTGTGCAGCACGCCAATCTATAAATGCTGAGACGAGAATAAGTTACAAGCACAGGAGACCCATTAAGGGGCACCAGTGGAGGAAGGAGCGGCAGCCTGTACCCTGATAAGGGTACAGGCTATACAGGTGACGCAGCCAACAGGAAGCTGTCACTGAGTCACTCAGGGATGACTCAGTCTACGGGAAGCTGTCACTACGGGAAGCTGTCACTACGGGAAGCTGGCACAGTACTGGCAGAGCCGATAGTTCTAAGGAAGTACATAAGGAGTCACCAAGACATAAAACAAGCGAGAGCACCGCTATTCATGCTGAAACTCCACCTATGACGCAGGTGACATACAATACTAGTACTCCACCTATGGCACTGGGGACATAGAACTATTAAATGGTAGCAAACAAAAATTATTAAGGAACGGCGGAAAAACAGGAAACCAGAAGAAAGCCTTGTCCAAAATAAAAGGATGAGAAAGGATGAACCAAAAACCACTGTAGTACTCCGAAAATGTAGCAGCAAAAAACTTGGGTCATACCGAGCTGAGCTGAGACCAAAATGGAAATGTAACCATCCATGGGAAGCGCAAAAATACTATTCATCCAGAATAGTAGGCACCAAACCAGAAAAGCACAGGGAGGTCAAACAGAAATCAATCCTAATACCAAAGGAAGGGGAACAACGGTGACTGAAAGAACCGAGAACTTAACCTAAAGAGAAGACTGAAGAAATCGTATATCAAAGTTGGGGAACAACGGTATAGAAAACCCGATCCGGGAATAGGAACCTAACGCCAATCAATGATAACCAAAGAGACGGATTGAAATATCGTGTGAGCGCAGCACACGAGAGAATCAAAGTCTAAAGGACGCAGACAAGAGGACACTAAAGACTACGATGGAAAAAAAAGTCGATGGAAAAATCCACTACCTTAAAAACTATTCTTAGCATAGAATTCATGACTAGGTTGGGATGAAAAAACCATGATGAACTGGTTTCTCACTCAAAGATGGAAGTAAGAAGATTTATGAAAGTTAATTATCATAAATCCCCAGCTACGGCACTAACGAAAAACATTCTAAGAGGTGGGTATCGCACCGCAAAGAACTCATGCACTCAAGACACACCAAGCGCCTAACCACAAGCAAACCAAACCTGCAGTAACTGAAAAAATCCAAAGGATGCGAAGTTAAAATTTTCAAGAAACTTGTAACCAACAAAGGAAACACAGTTCAATGAACAATAGAAGGGTAGATGTACAACCATAGTACTTAAAACATATTGTCCACCTGAAAAATAGGAAACGCAGAAAAAAGGACTTCAAAGAATTTACTGCAAAGGAAGGAATGAAAGGGCGCTTGAAATACACTCGGAAGAACAAGAAAGAGGTGAGCGGCGGTACATCTGCAAGAACAACTGCAAGGACATCTGCAAGTACAACATGTAATGTATGTATGTATGTATGTACGTATCCTCCGTTCTAACCCCCCTGTATTGCTAATACAGGGGGGTTAGAACGGTTGCGGGGGGACAGGTCATAGGGGCGAGATACCGTTCCCAGGCGGCCTCCGGCCTGGGGACGCGTGGCGTAGGGATTCCCAGGTTCGGGGGGTTACTGAGTGGGCCGAGCTCGCCCAGATGTTCTCCCCAGCCTCTCTCCCCTGATTCGCCCATCGTTATTTCTCAGTTCGTCCTTAATCGTTTTCGAGCATAATGGCATCCCCAGCTTCTCGAATCTGGGGAGGGGTCGGGCCCGACCGGGGTTGCGGCCATGCTAGCTGCTCCGTGATGCACGAATTAATAGCAAATGAGGATGCGCTTGAGATATTTGTGCAGGAGGAGGTCACCCGGCAGCAGAAGAAGGTGTCAGTGCTAGGCAAGGAATCGCTCAGAGAGATATTAGCCTACAAGATGCGCGCAGTGCAACCCAGCTTCCCCAGGTCCTGCAGAGTTGCGCTGAAGGTGCGTTTTGTTTGGCTGACTTGAAGATGCGCAGTTGCATTCGGAGTTACCAATGTTCTCGATCTTGCAGGTTGGGAAAGGCGAACTGAGCTCAGATGTCCCTGCCAAAGACTTCAAGACCTCGTTCGACTTGTCCCAGGTCGTCGTTCAACTCCTGTATCTCCGGAAGAAGGTGATATGCTTGCTGCTGTGTGTTGTGTTTTGTTGTTGCTGCTGTTCTTCCTGATACTGGTGACTGATCATGCTCTGATCTGTTGCTGTAGATGTTAATGCTGCTTCTGTAAGTGGGGCTGCTACTACTATGCATGCTGATACTGGTGCTATTTCTCTCCTTCATTGTTGACAGGAGCAGAGTGTGACTCAGAGAGATGGCTTCTGGGAGGAGTTCTCTGCCGAAGTTCTCCATCTCCCTCCTGCAACAACGTTGTGTGCTGAGGGATACTTCAGTCGTGATGATGAGGGCAGGGAAGGGGGTCACAGTGCTGGGCGTTCCCACCTTCTAGAACGCTTGTCCGCCCATGTCAAGGACCATGTGTCTATCCTGGGGGACCTGCCCTTGTTGCAGCAGCATATGGGCGTCCCATTTCAAGCCGTTGATCCGGACCTTCCATGCAACGTAAGTAGGGATCAGTGTTTGTTTTAGACATGATGTTGTTGCAGTCTAGGGTAACAGTCTAGGGACTTTCCCAACCATTGCATCCAGATCCAGGGGTGAGCTCCTCATAAGTGTCACCATCCTGAGGAAAATGAACTAACATGGTATTGCCATCTTACTTTATTTGCAGGTCTGCAAAGACCACAGCAGCACTAAGAAGAATGCTATGTTGGTATGCGACAACCCTGAATGCGGCAAAGGCAAGTGGCTGGATTAGCCTATTGGATGCTGCCTGCTTCTTTTGTTGATGCTTACGATTATGATCTTGTACTTCTTGTGGCGTGCTGTTCTTTGCAATCCCCCCCCCCTCCTTCTATGCACACACACACTCCAAGTCTGTTCAATAAAATTTGGCACACATTCCAGGCCTTGATCAAGGTTGATTTATTTTACAAAAAACAGAGACTAGTTTCGTCTCAAATGGACATCTTCAGGTTGGGGTTATTCGATTTGGCTCTCTCTCGCCCCCCCCCCCCCCCCCCCCCCCCCCCCCACCACCACCACCACCCGCCAGCACACACACACACACACACACACACACACACACACACATGTGCAACTTCTATTTTCTTCTCTGGACGCAGGATGGCATTGCTTGTGCTTGGTCCCTCAAATCGCTGGAGTGCCTTCATCCTTTTGGTACTGTCAACAGTGCAGTAGGCAACATAGGCCGGGTGGGCGGAAGCGCAGAGCTATATCTCCAGTTGGTGACAGTGACAGTGACAATGACAGTGGCGGTACTGTATCAGCTGATGACATGAACGAAGCCGCAGCAACCAGACAACCACCTTCAGCAGCAGCGACAGCAGCAGCGACAGCAGCAGCAACGATAGCAGCAGCAGCAGCAGCAGCAGCAGCAGCAGCGGCAGCAGACGCCAATTCCAACATGGTCATGGCTCGGGTTGCTGCGTCTCATCAGTTCAGAGATAAGGTGCTCACAGCCTCTGGAGAGGTGTTCTACCCCTTTGCGCTCGTTGATGGTGTGCTTCGATTCGAGGGCATTAACAGCGTACTTGCCTTTGAATTGGCAGACTTGTTGAAAAAGGCTGATGGGGGCGACAATACCAACACTTTGTTCTCGGACACGTTGCAGGCCACTATACATGTCTTTGCTCAAAGCTTTGGTGTAGATCCTGCCGTCTTTGACAGCCTCAACACAGAGGGGGCAGAAGGTTTCTGGAGATCAAACTTCACCGCTACTATTCCTGGTAAATTCACCAAAAAGCCAGGAACTATCTCACCGTACATGAACAAGGGGAACGACCTGATGAGGGATATGTTGGGGTACCCGGATGAGTACAAAGGGCATGACAGTCGTGATGCCATGGACCACCTAAAAGACAATCTCCTTACTTTCGTCACTGGGGCCAAAGTGAATGTCTTTGTGAGAAGGATGCTGGAAGGGCTTGTTCAACGCAATAGGACAACGCACACACTTGAACGTCTGATCCACAAGAACTACGAATCCTGGGTATCAGCGGCTACATGGTGGCAGGGTGTTCAGAGCCAACTGCTCACTGGTGCTGCTCCTCTGGCATGTGTCGCTATAGGGAGTGATGAAGGAATAACCTCTAAGATGATGGAGTTAAGGAAAGCCACTGTTAAGACAGCTCTGAACGGTAAGTTGCAAAAGCGTTGTGCAGGGTTTTAGATCAGGGTTTTTGAGCACTCCCTTGCAGCCCAACTTCTGTCACCCACCATCCCCCTCTCGCCTCCCATTCCCAACTCTACCATCTCCAGGTTTGAACCTCGGTTGGTGAGCAACAGCACATCCTGAAATCAATACAACACAGCCATTAGGGGTGCCTGCTTGCAGCAGCAGCACTAGCAACCCGAACACCCATAGCACTCCCTTGCAGTCCCACTAAACCCTCCACCCCCCACATCTCCCCTACCAACCAACCAAACAGCCAACCCATCAGGACCCCAATTCATCAGGAGGGTCTACCTGCAGCAACAGCACTAGCAACCTGGCCACACCTAGCACTCCCTTGCAGACCCACTTCTGTCACCCACCCCCACCCTCTCACCTCCCACCCCCATCCTACTGCTTTTCTCAGGTCGAAAGCCATACCAGTGCTTGGATAAGCCCTATTCCGAGGCAGATTGGTGCTCGATGTCCAAAGGCTGGAGCAAGCCGACACTGTGCCCACTCACATCTTACAGACTCCTTCGGACTGCAGCTATGATGTCGGTGGCGGAGCGTTGCTATGCGAGGGGGGACCATGTGAGGCAGTTTCGTTTCCTTGGCTTCAACTACTGGGCCTACAAGTCCCATGAAACCTTCCTTGTCAAGGACCGCGACATGGATGCTCTAGTGCTGGCCATCTTCGGGCACAAGGAAGACACTGGCGCTGACATCCAGTTTTCGGTGTACACAAGCCACAGAGACGTCACCAAGTGTGCCATTTATTGGCTGTACTTGTACCTACAGATGGAGGATATTGTGCATGGCTCGGGCCTTCAAAGGGACTACTACTTGTTCCATAAGGAGGGGTCCTTGACAACGCAGTTTGACCCAAAGGCGCATGGTCAGGCAGTGCGCTCATCACAGGCGCTGACAAAGAACGTCTTCGGGGCCTCAACACATCATTCGAGAAAAACTTCTGTGACGCGAGACAGGACCTTCATGGACATGCCTGCAGAGTCACAGAAACAGATGGGGAACTGGGCGTGTTCTGTCTTTACCACTACGTATTCCAAGCTTCCTGATGGAACAACTGGCGCGAAACAAGGTGGCTTCCTGACCAGGGCGGAGTACTACTTGCCGCGGGCTGATCTACTGCCCACTGACTTCAACGAGTTAGAGAGCACGGGCCACGAGTTTGTTGCTGGCTTCCAGGCCATGGCTGAGGACTGGCCTTTCTCTGATGCTGACTTCTTGCATGCACAATTGTTGAACCGAAACTACGAGAACAGGAACACAAAAGGAGGTGCGAAAGGCCTGGTGGACCTCCAAGGCTTGTGGATGCTCACCGCTTACACAGAATTGTTTTTCAAAATCCAGTTCCAAGATGTGCCCTTCTTTTTGTGGGACAACCAAGAGCACACGATGTTTGACCAGCCCTTCTATAAGAAGCATGCCACAGCTTGGAAGTCATGGTGCAAGCTGCAGATCCGCTATTGTGAATTCATGGAAGAGGTGCGCACGTCAAACTTGAACAGGCCCCTAACCACGGTTGACGTGGCCCAGGTGTACACAATGGCTCTCAGGAAGCGTACCATGGCCTTGTTGTATGCGGGGGACTTTCGGTCACTGCTGGAAGACGCCGCGTCTGTTGTGACCGATGCTACCTTGGAAGAGATGGGAAAAGCTCAGGACCAGCTTGTGCTTGACTACACCAACAAGTTGGGTGATTTTATTAGACACCGCAAGAGAGCCATTGATTGCACACCGCCTGGCCCATCACCCTCTGCTGTCCACCATACGGATAACCCCCCACCGACGTTAGCCAACATGCAAGCACAACAAGGTCTAGCACAGCCTGTTGAGCTTCAGCCCATCCAACAACCATTGCATGCTAATCTGCCGTCCCACGTGCCTGTGCACCATACTGGAGATACGGTGAATTCTGGGCAGCAGCCTGGACGAGCTCAACTGCCATGTAACATGCCTGCGGCACCACAGCTCATGCAGACACAACTTGCGCCATTTGCCATGCAGATGCCTGCGTGGGCACCAATGATGGGCATGCCTTCTATTCAGGCACAACAAGGTCCTGCGCAGCTCATGCAGCCACAACTTGCGCAAGATGCCATGCAGGCGTCTATGATGCTGCAGCACATGCAACACATGCACGTGCAACAAATGCAGCAAATGCAGCAACACATGCAAATGCAGCAACACATGCAAATGGCAGAAAACCAACAGCTCAAGGCACAGGTTGAACAACTGGATCGCACACTTCGGCGTGTTCATTCAACGGTGATCGACTCCACCTTCTCATCTTCTCATGCTGCCATGTTGCATGGTGGCATGATACAGCAACAAACGCAGGCTATCCTAGTCTCGCAGAGAACATCAGCCGTCCTGCACAATCAGCCTCCTCTACACGGACCCAGAGTTGTCGCTCAGTCTCCCCCGAGGCAGCTTACAGCTATGGCAAGGCATGCTGCTCTTCCTTCTCCGCCCAACGTGACTCATCAGCATCTGGTTCGGCGTCGGAATGGTGCATTGGCAACCGCGGCCCGTCAACTGGCATTTCAACCGCCCAATGAAACGGATCAGGTGCGTAAATGAGAATGTGTGTTTGTCTCGTACCATTGCTTGTTGACGGTCCATAGGTTGCATATTTAGCTGGTGTGTGTGTTTGGGTTTGTAAGGGTGGGTGTGTGGGTAGGGAGGGGGGGGGGGGGGGGGGGGGGGGGGCTAGGGGGGGCATCAGCATGTGATTTTGTCTATGTGGTGGGATTGGCTATGGGCATGCGTTTATGAGTGTGTGTGGTTATGTGGTTGTGCAGTGCTTTGGTGGTTTATGCCTAGCCTTGTGTTCATTTGTATGTGACGTGTGAGTGATTGTGTTCTTACTCATGCCTTCTTTAAACATCTGTAGGCTACCATTGAAGTCGGTGGGCTGTCCAACACCATGCACATTACCCATATCGGTAGGGATTCGGTACCCGTGGTGTTGTGTATAACTCTGCCGGAAGACCCAGCGTTCGAAGAGAGTTGGGTCATTCCCAATGGTTTCTTCCCTCCTCTCACGACATTCAAGGTGAACCAGTGGTCTACATGGCTAGGCAAGGCGTTGGAGGCTGCATCATTTGAGAGTATTCTGAATGACTGGGACAATGGCATCAACATCGTCAACCCTGGCGAAGGCCATACTACCATTGCGCCTCTGCGCTACCTTGAGCTTGCTCACGTGGATATTGCTAGCAACTGGCGCTACGCAAACGGTTGCTCTAAGATTCTGGGCTACATGAAGGGCATTGTCTTTGCATTGCACATGCGAGTGGTAGGTGGCAGAAGGTTGGATGACGCAGCTGACATCACCCATGAACCCATGGAGCTGTCAGCGGCCAAAGCAGATTTGTTGGTCGCCTGCAAAACCGATGCTGCTGCCATTGCCAAATGGGGTATGTCCGCTCTGGCCAAGAAAATAAGGCTCCTCCCCATGCACGGTAAGCCTTCTGATTACCAAAAGGGCAAGGAGGTCCAGTTGCGCTCATGTGTTAGCAGTGAATGGTACAGCAAGCGGATGCAGGGACACAACAACGCTAACGGGTAGAATGTCACTGCAGCGTGCACTAGTCCATGGCGCTCTCTAATCTGCTCAGCTTTAGGTGTGCCATTTGTTTCTGGTGGTGGAGGTAGTGGTGATGGAGGGTGGGGTGGGGGGAAAGAGTGATGGAATGGGGCTAGGGGGGAAGCACTGGCTCAGCTTCCCGTGCTTCATGTAGACGCCCACACTCTCTCATCTGCTCAGCTTTAGGTGTGGCATTTTTTCTTTGTGGGTGGGTGGGGTGGGGGGGGGGGGGGGGGGGGCTTAGAGAGTGTTTAAATGCGTCAAGGGGGGGAAGCACTGGCTCAGCTTCCCGTGCTTCATGTACACGCCCACACTCTCTCATCTGCTCAGCTTTAGGTGTGGCATTTTTCTTTGTGGGTGGGTGGGGAGGGGGGGCTTAGAAGAGTGTTTAAATGCGTCAAGGGGGGAAGCACTGGCTCAGCTTCCCGTGCTTCATGTAGACCGCCCACACTCTCCTCATCTGCTCAGCTTTAGGTGTGACATTTTTTCTTGTGGGTGGTGGGAGGGGGTGGAGGGGGGGGGGGGGGGGGTGGGGGGGTCTGAAGCTTTAGGTGTGTGGTCATTTGGTCTAGGTGTTGTGGTGTTGGTGATGCTGGGGTTTGGGGTTTTTTGTGTGGGGGGGGGTTATTTTTTTATTTTTTTTTTTCTTTTTTTTTTTGTGTCTTTTTTTTTTTTTTTATTTTTTTTTTTTTTTGTTTTTTGTTTTTTTTTTTTTTTTTTTTTTTTTTTTTGTTTGTTTTTTTTTTTTTTCTTTCTTTTTTTTTTTTTTTTTGTTGTCTTTGTTTGTTTTTTTTTTTATTTTTTTGTTTTGTTACTTTTTTTTTTTGTTTTTTGTGTTTTTTTTTTTTTGTTTTGTGTTTGCTTTTTTGTTTGTGTGTTTGTTTTGTTTTCTTTTTTTGTGTTTTTTTTCTTTTATGTGTTTTTTTTTTTTTTTTGTTTGCAGTTTGTTTTTTTTTTTATTTTGTTTGGTGGGTGGTTTTTGTGTTATTTTGTTGTATCTTTTTTGGGTTGTGGTCTTGATATTTTTTGTTTTTTTTTTATATTTTCGTTTTTTGTTTTTGTTTGTTTTTTGGTTTTTGGTTGTTTTGTTTTTTTGGTGGGATTATTTTGTGTTGGGGTTTTTGTTTGTGTTTGTGTTGGGTTCGTATGTTTTCTTCTGGGGTGTGTTTGTTGTATTTGTTTTCTTCTCTCGCGGGTGGTTTCCCTGCTATCCCTGGTTTCGCCCTGCTCCCTTTCCCTTTCTTCCTTTCGCCGCTCCCCCATCTCTCCTCTTCTCCCCTTTCGTGTTGCCTAGGTCCTTTTTTCTTCTGTTTGTGTGTGTGTGTGTGTGTGTGGTGGTGGGGGCATAGAGAGTGTTTAAATTGGGCTAGGGGGAAGCACTGACTCCAGCCTTCCCATGATCATGTACAGCCCACACAATCCTAATCTGCTCAGCTCGGGGTGACAGTTGTTTTTTGTGTTGTTTGGCTGGGGAGGGGGGGGGGGTGGGGTGGGGGGGGGGGGGGTGTTGGTTTTTTTTTTCTGTTTTGCTGTTTTTTTTTTTGTGTTTATTTTCTTTAATTTTTTGTTTTTTTTTTTTTTGGTGGTGTGTTTTATTCTTCTCTCTTCTTTAAATTTGGGGCTATGGGTAAGCCACTGGCTACGCTCACGTGGCTTCGTGTACACGCCCACACCTCTAATCTGTTTCCTTTAGGTTTGGCATTTTGCCTCTTTTGTTGCTCTTTGGGTTGGTGGTGGGAAGGGGGGGTTGTTGGGTGGGGGGGGCCAGGTAAAACGACCCCAAGGGGTTGGTCTTGGGACCACCCTAATTCGGTAGATTGCGTCGTGGGACGCAGTCAAGTCCTTAGGCTGCGTGCTAGTATTAACAGAACCCGTATCCCATGGAAATGGAGTGGTGGTGGGCCAATCAACCGATGGATGAGACGCAACCAACATCCTATACCTGCGTCTGGGACGCAACGGACCCTCCCATGTTGCGTCTGCCACGCAACCGAACCTCCACATGTTGTGTCCTGCGACGCAGGAACGGCGTCGTTCCTACCCCCGAACCCCTGTTTGTTGGTGGTGGTGGGCTGGGGGCTAATGCGCGTTGCTTCACTGGGCCAGGGTGGCGCGCCCTGGCGCAGCTGCACGTGCTGCGAAGTAGAAGCCCCCCCACCGCTGGAAACGCCCAGCGGGAGTGGTGGCATTGGGGGAAGAGAGACAGGGGAAAACACTGCGAAACTCTCTCTCTCTTCCTCTCATTCCGTCTCTCACATCCTCTCTCGTCCCCCCTCGGAATCTCTCTCCCTCTCCTCAAGGCGCGCTCATCTCTCCGTCTCTCGTCTCCCTCCCAACTCCCCTTTCCCGTCACCTTGTGCGTCGTGTTGTCTAACAGCTTAATTTGTTTGTATGGCTCGTGCTAGCAATTTGCTGCCGCCCGTCTTCAGCAAGTACAAATAACTGACTAGGAAAATAACGTAATGTGTCGAGCAATCCCTACATAGAAAAGGGCAGCAGGTTCACTTCCGTATGTATATCGAAACTTGCCGAGTAGTTTGTCGTTTTCAAATGTGGGGCGATCGTCACAAACTACAAATTGTTTTTGAAGGCAACAGCGAAACAACAAAAGCCTTTACCGTCACGTGTTGCCATCATTATTATTGATGTAACAGAAGAAAGTTCACTCCAAGTGCATCATGGCACTATGAATAGATTATTGTGGTGGTGTTTTCACCATACATTTGGGCTATCCAGCCTTTCCAATTCCCAAGCCCCCCCGTTCGCACCCCCTAAACAGAATAACCATCATAACCATTTAAGCCGACTTACAGATTTGCAGTCATTATATCGCATACGTCTACTAACTGCTCATAGTGAGTGAATTCAACACAATCGAAACCAGCATCCCTTTCAATCTTAATTTGGGGGCCAGGGCTTTCGATCACGCAATATCTTATTTTCGTACATACCTCCGTTGAACCCTTACCAGCGTTGTTCTCAGGGTAGTTAAAATCTCGTCTTGAGACCTAGTTTCTCACATCTACTTTGTGATGTTGGAATCTAAGTTTCATGTGCTGAATTAATAGTAAGTCTCATCAGCCACATGGTGACTACTGCTAGTTCCGGCTTACGCAGTGGTGTCCTTAAGCTCACGTCTTGAGAGTGGCACATTAGTCGGATTGTAACAATTTCAATTAAAAAAAAATCAATCTCATCAGCCACAATCTACGTTTGCAACGTAGCTGAGCATCCAGAACCAGCGTATGAGACGTGATATGTAACGTTTTGAAGAACCCTGACATGTGTTTAAGGACATAATTTCGACCTTAAGTACCAAGGCCCGCTTCGACACTAAAGACCCAGGCCATTAGGCCAATTTCGACCCCAAGGACCCAGGTCCATGCCATGGCCCATACGACAGGTACACCCGACGACTAACGATCTTCCTCCATTGGGGCTGCACCTACCACCCAGCTTCTCGCATGACGATTCCCCCTCCTCAATTACGCTATGCTGCCTTTTCGCCTTTAAGCTTTTAGAAAATCAAGCGCTGCGAAGGTCACCCTGCTTTTCCCCTATATGCACCAAGACAGAGCCGCGTATTCCGCCCCCCTCCCCGCCCCCCTATAAATCGAACTCCGTCAGCTTCTTCCACCCAATGGCGACCACTCACTGGTCCTTATCAAACCGAGCACGGGTTCGTAACCGCTTTGCTCCTTTTTCGTCCAGCCACGCCGCCCTGCGTAGATTTCTTTCTTTCTTTCATAGCGTGGGATGGCGCAGGCGTTCAATTTTTTCTGCTGAAAAACCATCGAAAATTCACCTGTCGACCCTCGGCCGTTGACCTGATGACTCGCGTGTTCCGCGGCCCCTCCCCTAAACACTTTAGCACAGGCACATTAAAAGTGACAAATGTAGATAGGTAGGGCGAATGGCTACAATGGTCAACGCCCTGGATGATGGCCAAATAATTGGGAGAGGCCAAAGCGCGACATAGTGAATGAGGCAAGGAAACTCATGGATCCATCATTCCATCAACGGTGAGCGATCTACCAACTCGCCATATCTGTGCTTTTGCTACCATACGACATCTTACAGACGCGCACAAGCACACTCACTAGCACGCGGCGAACCCCAATCCATGGTTGTTTCTCCAACATAACTGTGCTTCAAACGCAATTTGTCTGTTCAAAGCCCCCCACTTTCTCATCTCTCATCTTTCGGTTTAGCATTTTGTTTTCTTGGGGGGGGGGGGGGGGGGGGCATTTCACACACAAATGGGGACCAACACAATACTCACACACATCCAACACACAATAACCCATGGCTGTGCTAGCAACATATAACCAACACTCGTTCTCAAACACAAAGGGGGCATGGGACAAGAGAACACACACACATCACCCATTGCTGTGCTACTACTAAACTACAACTTACTAACCCTCTCATCCACACACAAGTGAGCCCAAAGGAAGCCTACACAACCAGACTCACACACACATCAACCCTTCTGTGCTACAACATAGACTAACACACATTAACACACACAATGGGAGCCCAAAAACAGACTAACACACACATCACCCATGGCCCTGTGCTACAACATAACTAACACACACTAAAACACACAATGCGAGCCCAACACAACAGATCACACACACATCAACCATGGCATGATTGCCACAACCATAACTAACAAACACTAACACACACAAGCGAGCCCAAAACAACAGAAGACACAAACACATCAACCCATGGCCTGTGTTGCCTACAACAAACTAACACACACTAACAACAAAATGGAGCCCCAACACAACAGACACACACACACACATCAACCCATGGCTGTGCTACAACATAACTAACACACACTAACACACACAAGGGAGCCCAACACAATAGACTCACACACACATCAACCCATGGCTGTGCTACAACATAACTAACACACACTAACACACACAAGGGAGCCCAACACAATAGACTCACACACACATCAACCCATGGCTGTGCTACAACATAACTAACACACACTAACACACACAAGGGAGCCCAACACAATAGACTCACACACACATCAACCCATGGCTGTGCTACAACATAACTAACACACACTAACACACACAAGGGAGCCCAACACAATAGACTCACACACACATCAACCCATGGCTGTGCTACAACATAACTAACACACACTAACACACACAAGGGAGCCCAACACAATAGACTCACACACACATCAACCCATGGCTGTGCTACAACATAACTAACACACACTAACACACACAAGGGAGCCCAACACAATAGACTCACACACACATCAACCCATGGCTGTGCTACAACATAACTAACACACACTAACACACACAAGGGAGCCCAACACAATAGACTCACACACACATCAACCCATGGCTGTGCTACAACATAACTAACACACACTAACACACACAAGGGAGCCCAACACAATAGACTCACACACACATCAACCCATGGCTGTGCTACAACATAACTAACACACACTAACACACACAAGGGAGCCCAACACAATAGACTCACACACACATCAACCCTTGGCTGCTGCTCACAACATAGCTAACACACCACTCCCTCAACCCACAAGACGAGCCCCAACACAATAGACCAAACACAATCAATCATGGCATGTGCCTACCTACATAAACTAACACTTAACTCCCTCACCCACAAGGGAGCCCAACACAATAGACACACACAATTAACCCTATCACATGGCCTGCTGCTAAACATTAACTAACACTCACTGTCACACACCCAATTCGGAGCCCAACACAATAGACTAACACACAACGCAACACCAACCATGGCTCGTGTAAACATAACTAACACTCACTCTAACACATCAACAAACCCTATGGCTGTATGGCTTACCCTACACACCTTACTACACTCTCTCTCACACAAAAGGGGGCCCAACACAAGAGACACTAGACACACACACACACACACATCAACCCATGGCTGTGCTACAACATAACTAACACACACTAACACACACAATGGAGCCAAACACAATAGACTCACACACACATCAACCCATGGCTGTGCTACAAACATTAACTAACACACACTAACACACACAAGGGAGCCCAACACAACAGACTCACACACACATCAACCCATGGCTGTGCTACAACATAACTAACACACACTAACACACACAATGGAGCCCAACACAACAGACTCACACACACATCAACCCATGGCTGTGCTACAACATAACTAACACTCACTAACACACACAAGGGAGCCCAACACAATAGACTCACACACACATCAACCCTTGGCTGTGCTACAACATAGCTAACACACACTCCCTCACCCACAAGAGAGCCCAACACAATAGACAAACACAATCAAATCATGGGCTGTGCTACAACATAACTTACACTTACTCCCTCACCCACAAGGGAGCCCAACACAATAGACACACACAATTAACCCATCACATGGCTTGTGCTTAAAACATAACTAACACTCCACTGTCACACACATTGAGCCCAACACAATAGACTAACACACACACAACACAACCATGGCTGTGCTTAAAACATAACTAACACTCACTCTAACACACAACAACCCATGGCTGTGCTACTACATTACTAACACTCTCTCTCACACAAAAGGGGGCCCAACACAAGAGACACACACACATACACACACACACACACACACATCAACCCATGGCTGTGCTACAACATAACTAACACACACTAACACACACAATGGAGCCCAACACAATAGACTCACACACACATCAACCCATGGCTGTGCTACAATATAACTAACACACACTAACACACACAAGGGAGCCCAACACAACAGACTCACACACACATCAACCCATGGCTGTGCTACAACATAACTAACACACACTAACACACACAATGGAGCCCAACACAATAGACTCACACACACATCAACCCATGGCTGTGCTACAACATAACTAACACTCACTAACACACACAAGGGAAGGCCCAACACAATAGACTCACACACACATCACACCCTTGGCTGTGCTACAACATAGCTAACACACACTCCCTCACCCACAAGAGAGCCCAACACAATAGACAAACACAATCAAATCATGGCTGTGCTACAACATAACTAACACTTACTCCCTCACCCACAAGGGAGCCCAACACAATAGACACACACAATTAACCCATCACATGGCTGTGCTAAAACATAACTAACACTCACTGTCACACACATTGGAGCCCAACGCAATAGACTAACACACACACAACAACCCATGGCTGTGCTACTACATTACTAACACTTTCTCTCACACAAAAGGGGGCCCAACACAAGAGACACAGACACACACACACACACACATCAACCCATGGCTTTGCTACTACATTACTAAAACTCTCTCTCACACACAAGGGGGCCCAACACAAGAGACACAGACACACACACACATCAATCCATGGCTTTGCTACTACATTACACTCTCTCACACACAAGGGGGCTCCACACAATAGACACACACATCCCATGGCTGTGTTTCAACCATATGACTAACACTCACTCTCACACACAAGGGGGCTCAACACAAGAGACACACACACACAACCTATGGCTGTGCTACAACATATAACTATTCATTTCTCTCACACACAAAGGGGACCAACACAAGAGACACAGACACACACACACACATCAACCCATGGCTTTGCTACAACATAACTAACACTCACTCTCTCACACACAAAAGGGCCCAACACAAGAGACACACACACACAGTCCATGGCTGTGCTACAACATAAGTAACAGTCTCTTTCACACACAAGGAGGCTCAAGAAAGACTAACACACTGTCCCACACTTAAGGTGGACCAACAAAAGAGGCACACACACACACACACAAAGTACATGGGTATCCTCCAATGCAAGCAACACTTGCACACTCACACTCACACTCACAAAGTACTATGTTGTTTTCCAACACACCCCATGTCAGGGGGACAACTTTGATATATTGGGAAACATGCATGTAACTGATTGTTTTACATCTCAATCATCCATACAAGTGAGTAACATGTGAGTAGCATGGTCGCTTTAGTAAATGGATCAAATGATCAATGCAATAACAATATCACTAGATCCATTCAGTAGCTTGACCACTAGATCAATGCAATAGAACTATCATTAATTTTTAGTTTTTAAAACTTGATCAATGCAATAACAATATTTCTAGATCAATGCAATAGCAATAGCAATGGATCAATCTAGTAGTAGTATCATTGGATCAATCCAGTGGCAGAATCACAGGGTCAATCCTGTATCAATGGATCAATCCTAAAGCAGAATCACATGATCAATCCACTATCAATGGATCAATCCTATAGCAGAATCACTAGATCAATCATGTACCAGTATCTCTGGATGAATCCAGTAGGAGTATCAGATGATGAATCCAGTAGCAGTATCACTGGATGATTCCAATAGCAGTATCACTGGATGAATCCAGTAGCAGTATCACTTGATGAATCCTCTACCAGTATCACTGGACTAGTCATATAGCTGTAGCACTGAATCAATGGTGGTGCTGTGATGCTAGATGAGTGGCTTTGATTGCCAGACCACTTGGGAGACAACTTCTTCCTTCAAGAACTCCACTAGTTTTCAAACTAGTTTCTTGCCCTTCCCTGGCACAAGGCAGGTGTGAGGCTTGGGCCTCAGGCGCCTTGCAGGAGACATGTTAAGCAGGATGGCCCTGGCCAAGGGTTCATTAAGATCATTGCACTTTTGCTTCAACTTGAAGACAGGCCTCAGTCCCCTAGCCCTGGGAGTGACGGCTTTGTTGGCAAGGGGCATTGGAAGGAAGGGATTGGTCGAGAAGTGAGGATTGATCAAGCAGATTCGTGGCCTGGTGGAGTTCGTTATCCAGTGGAGCAGTAAGATAAGCAAGTGGAACCAATAGAGCAATAGGATAGCAAGCCGAGCACTTGGCTTGGCTCGAAACTGTACTTTCAGGCTTCGAACGTTCCAGCAGACTCTTAGAACAGGGTTAGAACAGGGTGCCCTAGAAGTGGTTCTCGAACAGGGTGGAACCGTTCCAGGGGGGGTATATGTATGTATGTACGCATGTATGTACGTATGTATGTATGTATGTATGTATGTACGTATGTATGTATGTATGTACGTATGTATGTATGTATGTATGTATGTATGTACGCATGTATGTATGTATGTATGTACGTACGTATTTATGTACGTATGTATGTGTATGTATGTATGTATGTATGTACGCATGTATGTACGTATGTATGTGTGTATGTATGCATGTTTGTATGTATGTATGTATATATGTATGTATGTATGTAAGTATGTATACGTATCCATACATGTGTGAGTGTGGAGCCTGCAAAACTCGGTTGCTTGTTTGCCTTACTTTGCTTCCCACACTTTCAACCTGGAGTCCTATGGTGCAGTGTTGATAAGACTGTCACCTGCTGTGTGGGCTGGTACATGATGGGCAGCAGACTTCTTGTCAACAGGAGCACTCCAGGATTCACTCGTTTTTTATTAGGCTCACGTTTTACTGCCCACCGTGTATCGCTCTGCTTATTCAAATGTATGTTGTTGCAGTGCAGGGTTAGCCAACTAGGCTAAAGGGACTTGCCCAACCATGATATCAGGAGGGACTAAAGAGAAAAAAATATTGTTTCTGACATCGAGTCAATATGTTGAGGTGGAGGTCGAGCTCGAGAAGTGACCTCCACAGGTTCCAGGCCTCCAAGTGTGAAAGTTGGGCCAAACCAGAAACTCAATATTTCCACCCCAGATTTATTGTGTCTGCTTAGGGTACCTAAACATGCAACATAGCCTTAACACCATCTTCAAATTCTCAAACACCAAAAACTTGCTAGGTTATCTCATAATCAGGGCTAGGAAAGGGGGTTTGCTTGATAACACCGTCAAACTTTGTCTAAATCCACATGAAAGACCACAATCTTCTCTCTAAATTGTACCTCACATCTTCTCTCTAAATTGTTCCTCTGGTGTGATGCACCTTGCATGTGTCATCACACTTGTTAACAAAGCAGGCATCAAGGGCACCCACCAAATCTGACTCCCACCCACCCACCGTCCACCATACCTTCCCCTCACCCACTACCCCACCTACCACCCACCCACCCACCCCCAATGCAGGCATCTATTACATAACAACCACTGACACAGTGCTTCCACCCCCACCCCCAACACCCGCACCATGCATACCCCCACCCCCTCCCCCCCAACACGCACACACACACATACACCACACCACACCCACTGCACTTTTTAACAATGCAGGCGTCAAGGGCACCTCCAGGGATAAATTCAAGCTAAAATTCAAATTTGCACACATTGTAAATGCAGGCATCATGGGCTCCTCCAAGGACAAGTTCAAACCAAAATTCAAATTCACACTTTTTAACAATGCAAGCACCAAGGGCTACGCCAGGGATGAATTCAAACTCAAATTCAAATCCACATTTGTAAACAATGCAGGCATCATAGGCTCCTCCAGGGATAAATTCAAGCTCAAATTCAAATTCACACCCTTTTTAACGATGCAAGCACCAAGGGCACCTCAAGGGACAAATTCAAACTCAAATTAAAATTCACACTCTTTAAAAATGTAAGCACCAAGGGCGACTCCAGGGACAAATTAAAACTCAAATTGAAATCCACACTTGTTAACAATGCATCATAGGCTCCTCAAGGGACAAATTCAAACTCAAATTCAAATCCACATTTGTTAACAATGCAGGCATCATAGGCTCCTCCAGGGACGAGTATGGGCGGCTGGTGCTGGGTGACATCATCATTGGGGTCGATGGGCAGCGCATCAACAAGAGCGCTGATCTCTACCGGGTGCTTGACAAAGTCAATGTGGGTACAGGTGGACAGAAAGCAAGTTGCCAGAACCATGCCCCCAAAGTTGGACCCGGGGGTGGGGGGGGGTGGGGGGTGGGGGATTTGAATTCATCCTAGGCAGAAAAGTGGTGTGTGTGTGTGTGTGTGTGTGTGTGTGTGAAGAGGGGGGGGGGGGAATTCAAATTCAACCTAGGCAGAAAAACCCCGGGGGTAGTGGGTGGTAGGGTTTATGGTTTTTCGCAGTCTGAGTTCGGAGTATACTGGGGTAAGATTGCATTTAAATGTTCATGCTACTTCTGAGTATATGGAGCAGCATTAAAGGCTGGAGCCATGTAATCAAGTTCAAGTAGACATGGTTTGTGGTGACACTACTAGGGGTCGGCTATGTTACATAATATTAGTCGGACGAGCCTTCTCACCAGAAATTCGAATTTATTTGAAATACTAATATTATTGTGATATTATAATAATATTAGTTAATATTAGATTTTCAAACACTTACATTAGTTGCCGTTCCCTAGACACTGCTAGTAACAGACATGCATCTGCAAACATTCATGTGCAAATTCATACATACACAAAACATGAACATTTCAAATCTCTGCTGATCCAACCACGAAGAAAACAAACTGCACAGTTTGGCACATCTTTGTTTCGTGGTGTCCATAAGTCCCCCTTGACTCCATCAGGCCGCGGGCACATCTGGAGATTAGTAGGGTCCCAGGAAATGTAATCATCATCATCATCATACAGCCAACGAGAGCTTGTCTGCCGAGGTCAATAGGGGTAGTGGTGCAAGTCTGTTGGGTCATGGATCAGTATCTCTCGCCGACCCAAAGTGCGCTACCTCTTGTGTAGGAGTGGCAACACCATTGGAACTGAATCCTCGACGCCACTGGTTTGTGTTGGTAGACCCACCTCCTGGGGGGAAATTCCTTTCATAACTACACACAAAAATACATGGTACGGGAGATCATCTCATTGTCTTGTGTGTTAAAGAACCTATAGAAGCGCTGCTGGAAGGGGTATTATTAGTAGGGGGTTATTATTGGAAAGGGTATTATTAAACAAATTAAATCTGGTAACAAAGTAGTTCTAACTTCAGATGGTCCAAGAGGGCCAGTAAACTGTGTTTCATTTTTCGACAACGCGTCGCCATTCCGTATCCATTCCGTAGAATGCTAGACCCCCCGGACCCCCCGATATCGGGACGCGCTGCCCCCCGACCCCCCCAGGCTCTGCGCTACGCGCTCCGCCATGCGATGGCTACGCAACTATCCTGAAATCAGGGTTGAGTAGCCCAAGTTGCTACTCAACCTGGACTACAGAAATCTGAAATAAAAAACACTGCTAGTATATAAGGTAAATAGCCACTTGGAACCAATATAAGTTGGATGAGAAGGCAAGGCAAACATCCTTTCGCAAGTTGAAAAACAAAAGTCACCATGCAAGTACATATGTATGCATCTTTCTCTTCAAGCCTTTCATAAAGTCTATACAAAGAAGTACTTGTTCCCGGAGATCATCTCATTGTCTTGTCTGTTGTATGAAAAGGCAAGGCGAAAATCCTTCTTGTAAAAAAAACACCATTGCCCTGTGGCGGTTTAAACCCTTAACCCTAGATCCCTAACCCCTGAACCTGGTGATTTTGAAAAAAATGTGGGTTTTGACAAAATCATAATCGCTCTGTGGCTGTTAAAACCCTGAACCCTTAACTCTAAACCTGGTGATGTTCAGGTTGACGATGATATTGACGTTGAGGTGCTTCGGTCGACATCAACAGTACACACAAAGGTGCATCTATCTGCTTTTGACCCTTGAAGATCTGTGGAACTGGGTAATCCCAGTTCTGGCGAATGGCTCAATGGTTGAGCTCCTAGAAAGAACGAAGATGTTGTCGGGTTCAAATCCCCACGGGTGCGATTTAGTGTTAGCGGTCGCTGTCAACCGCCATGATAGCTTTGTCCAGGTAAAGTAGCAGCCCGTTCCTTACCGCCGCAAGACGGGGCTCCCTTCATACCACGC
Organism: Chlamydomonas sp. ICE-L; assembly: GCA_013435795.1. Taxonomy (NCBI): domain Eukaryota; kingdom Viridiplantae; phylum Chlorophyta; class Chlorophyceae; order Chlamydomonadales; family Chlamydomonadaceae; genus Chlamydomonas; species Chlamydomonas sp. ICE-L. The sequence goes on from JACBWV010000924.1 coordinate 66,650, forward strand.
CCCACCAGGTGCTATCATTACATGTGGAGCTGGGTTGTAGTTGGGGGGTTAATGGAATTAACATGAGGTAAGGGAAGAGGGAGGGAGGTGGTGGGTGGGGGTGAGAGATCGGGGAGTTGGGAGGAAGGAATGAGGTCCAAGTGCTTGTGAAGCAAGGTTGTTATGGGGGACTCCAAGATCTGCATCTTGAGACACACCCAGTCCCAAGATCTGCATCTCAAGACGCATCCAGTTCCAAGATTTGCATGTGAGACACAAGACGTTTTGAACAACTCCAATGTAGAGCATTGCAGGCTTCGAGGCATAGCCTTCAGAGGCCACACAGTGAGCACTGTTTTTCTTTGGGCTACTACCAGCAGCTTCTAGGCAGCTTCCAGGCATTGCCTTCAGAGGCCACACAGTGAGCTCTGTTTTCCTTATGGCTATTAGTAGCAGCTTCTAGGCAGCATCCAGGCATTCCCTTCGGAGGCCACACAGTGAGCACTGTTTTTTGGCAGAGCCCCCCCTCCTGGTGGGCGGGAGCCCCCAGATTCACCTCATTGTCCGTTTGTCCGGCTGTCCGACGCACCGAAAAATTTAAGCCTGACATGTCATCCAACTTTCTCATAACTAACTGGCTTCGGCCAGCTCCGGTCGGTTGCCACCTGTTTTTCCATTGTCAACACAATCCGCCAATTTTCCGTGTCGCTTGCGACGCTGCATAGGACTTGTCTTATGGCTACTAGCAGCAGCTTCTAGGCAGTTCTCTGAGCCAGCTACTGGGCTAAGCCCCCAAATTTCAGCATCGCTAGAAACTGATTGCTTCAGCTTCTAGGTGCACTAGGTTGCTTTAGATTTTGCGGATTAGCCAGCCAGGGGAGCTGCCTAGAAGCTGCTGCTCGTAGTCGAAAAATAGTGACAGTGAGGCAGTGTAAATTAGGGAGAGAAATGTTGTCATTGTTCTTAAGGCCGAAAACAGGGTTCTCATCTTCAAGCCGAAGGGCTATCGCAAGGCTGGAGTGTGGATGGGGAGGGGCCTAGCCTGTGTGGGGGGGGACAGGGGGGGGCTGGGGGGGGGCCTAGGCCTGGGCCTGGGGGGGGCCTGGGCACAACACAGCACAGCACTGCACAGCACAGCCTTGCAGAGCACAGCACTGCACAGTACAGCACAGTAGAGCACAGCACAGCACAGTCATTGTTCTCAAGGCAGAAAAACGGGTTCTCATCTTCAAGCCGAAGGGCTATCGCAAGGCTGGAGTGTATCACGCCAATACTACATCACGCCAACTACATCACGCCAATAATTGATGGCTCGTAGACGAAAAGGAAAACAGTGGTAGTGAGACCGTGTAAACTAGGCAGACATGTTGTCATTGATCTTGGGGCAGAAAACAGGGGCAGGGTTCTTCTCTTCAAGCCGTAGTCTGTAGGGCTATCTTAGGGCTGGAGCATATAGACAGTGGGGGGTGGACAGTGGGGTTATCTTAGGGCTGGAGTATATAACTACACCACTCCGATATCGGGCGGGCTATGACAAGGACAGGGACATAATCTCCCCCACACACACGATGCCCCACACATGCCCATGTACTTATTGGGGAATGGTGCATCTTTCCTGTGGGAACTTGTTTCGAGTCACATATCTGAACATCTCCTCCCTCATCAGCTATCTTAGGGCTGGAGTATATAACTTCACCACTCCAGTAATTGATGGATATGCCGTCTTGCTTGTACTGAGTATCTGCCGTCTCGAGACGTGCAGTATATCTGCCGTTTCAAGATGGACAGATTATGTGCTTCTCGAGACTGAATCACTTGACATGACTATAAATCGTCTTAGACGGGCCATAGTTGACCCAGATCAATTACGCTTCCCAGAATCCAGGGGAGTCTTCCAACCACCCTCTATAAATGTTTAGGGGGGGGGGGGGGGGGGGGGGGGGGGGGGGGGGCACTGGATTAATGAGTCTGCGGCCCCCAGGTGCAGTCAGATCTGCAGGTCAAGCGCACGCCAGCCGGCGTCGCCTGAGGGCACCCAGTAGCGCCTAACCCTTAGGTTCCTGGAGACTCCTCCTCCGCCAGCAGTCCGCGAGCCGTACTGGGTTTAGTCCCAATTTAGGAGGTGGTACGTCTTTGCCGGCGGTACGAGCGCTGTACTGGGTTTCGTTTCAATTCAGGGGCTGTATGGAGTCATGTATCCAAGTCATGGAGTCATGTATCCAAGCCATTTTTATGAACTTGGTTTTTTGTGAACTTGAAATTTAACTTGGTTACATGGCTCCAGCCAGCAATTTGGCTGCTCGCCGTCTAAGTTAGTAAATATAATTAGGATGGAAATTTGTACCAGGAAAAACAGTTAACCAGGAAAACGCCGTGTGACAAGTTGTGTATGCTCGTGGCTTCTTCAGAAAGGCCTGTAATACGTAGGGAATTCTTTAATTTGATGGTTTTTTGGTTGCCGGTACGTGGTCGATCAGCCTTCAGAAGAAGAAGAAGACTTGTTACAAGGTTCAATACGCCGGCAATTCGGCGTCTAATAGTCTGCAGATTAAACAACTCCAGTGTAACCATTACTATCGTTTTACTTATGGGACAACATTACAGATTTACAATACAGGGTTATTTGTCCCTCTTCTTACTTCACATATCACACTTCATAACTAATTTTTCATATATTTTCCTCTCCTGACATTTCGAACACAATTGTTGTATAAATGTTGCAGGTCACAAATAGGGTTAACATTCGAGGAAGAACTAAAACTTGAACGTGATGACATGACGCGGCCTTTGATTGGATTTGATTGTTACATGTTTTCCAACTTTGGGCTGAGCACCGTCTTGCAAGACACACAGAAAACAGGGAGCATACTAAGCGGATGATACACTTTTCAGACTTTTCCATGCCTTTGGTTGGAATCCAACAAGAGCTGAGACCACACATTGAGTGGCTGGAACCTTCCTAATTCAGAATCCCTGGAAAGTAATTCAGCTTCAAGTGGAACAGCATCCTGCAAGGCTGTATTTAGGGCGCGCAGGGAATTATATTTTTAAGCCCTTCCTATCATGGTTGGGCAAGTATTTTTAGCCTATTGGCCCAACTCCTAGACTGTAACATGCATACACACATACATTTTTTGTTTCAGTTGTGAAAGAACTTTCACCCCAGGAGGTGGGTCTCCCGACAAAACATGCAGGGCATAGGCCCATGGCGCCACTGTTATGTAAGCCTAACGACGCTTTCGGCGAATTTCCTCTTCCATACTGCATCATAGTAAGAGTACTTGGGCTCAACTTCAATTGTGTCTTCTCAAACAGCTCCATGTCTAAGGCCAGACTCGGTGCGTGGTGGAGCGAGATCAACACTCCGGCCAGACCCTGGCTGGTGATCTAATCCCGGTATGCGACGTTCAAATGGTTGAGTCATCGGACCAAGTTGCAAACTTGTACAGGCAGCCACAAAGCATAATTGGGGGGCGCATAGGGTACCCATACATGTGTGTGTGTGGGGGGGGGGGGTGTGGGGGGGGGGGGGGGGTTCTAGCTAGGTCTCATGGGCACTATGAGCACTCCTTACCTAGGCATGCCTTAATAGGGCCTAGGCAGTGTCATGTGGCATATATTTGCAAGTATATGGCACATGGTGCACACTTATCAGCTGTACCTCCTACGGCTGTTTACTCCATGCATCTTCCAAAAATGCCACGCGGGTGTATCAAAGGAACATGACAAACAAACAGTGTTTTTATTTTCACCTACGAGCTGCAGCGTCTAGGTAACTCCCCTGCCTGGCTACCTTGCCAAACCGTACGCAACCTTGTGCACCTTGAAGCTACCATCATGCTGAAATAAGGGGGTGTAGCCCAGTGCATGGCTTGGGGAGCTGCCTAGAAGCTGCATCTTGTTGCCGAAGTATCCAAACACAGCTTGTAACTTGGTCCTACAAAACTTCGTCACTTTCGACTCGCTTCACCCCAGAAACTCATTTCCCGGCCTTCTGATCCTTTTTTGGTCTCGGTCTGAAAGTGGCGATCGAATGAGTCTGCACCCTACTGACTTTCGTGGCATTTTTTAATGATCTGACCTGCATCTTGTGATATTTGAGCTGATTTTGAACATTGTAGCTAAGAGGAAGCCCATAAGAGCAAACCATTTATACATCGGTGGGATATGGTGACATCATGTTGGGTATACTCGAAGTTATTTTTAGTTAGTTTTGAAAGGACTTCACCCCGGTATATGGGTCTCAAACCAGCGACCCCGAGGATTCAGTTCGAATGGCGTTGCCACTCCTACAAAATAATAGGCGCACTTATGAAATATGGACCCTCGGCCAAACGAACATTCAACACTACCCCTACTGACCACGGCAGACAAGCTCCTTGTCAGGGTCGTTAGGCGAGGCGGAAGTAAATGAAAGTTACAAATAGCAGACAACTTACACGACTGGGCAGCTGTAAACACTCGAATTCTGTATTCCTGTCGTTGTTGTTCTTGATACAGTCCAGGATTAGGCCAAATAGGCTAAATGGACTTCCCCAACCGAGAGTCCGAGATAGGATGGGCTACAACGAAAAAGCACTGATGAACTGAACAGCAGACAATTGGTTTACAGATGGGGGCCCTAAGCTCTTGCTGTTATTCACCGGATCTTACCGGTTCACCTAGAGTGACTTAGAGTGCACAGGTCTCCCGCCCTGCTGCACTGATACTGCAGTGCCGCTACCAGCTATGGCACGGACTCTGATGGCGGTACCCTGAGGTACCGCGCCATCTCAGTACTTCCTCCTAGCGCATTGATTGAATGCTTTATCTAACTGTAAAGATCTTATCCTTACTGACTTCCCCTCGTCTCTGTGCTCTGCACATAACTCCGGAAACTCACAGGTTACGGTTCCTTCCCCGCTAGATTGGCCTTGCTTTAACGGTAGTCCGAGCAAAGGACATTTTGATTGTTGTCGTGCGGAACGCTACATTTGAAAGGATCGAGTAAGGCTCTCCACCCCCGTGACAATTACCTCCCCGTCGGGACTCGATTTTTGTGCACAACCATCATCCGCGTCCGGATTGATTACGCTCCATTGAGCCTCAAGCTGTCTTCCAGCCAACCCACTAACAACACAAGACCCCAAGACCACTGCGCCCCCCCCCCCCCCCCCCCCCCCCCCCCCCCCCCCCCCCCCCCCCCCCCCCCCTCCCGCGTCCCGTTACATCAGCAACCTCCGCCGCTCTCAATCGCCTCTCACTCTCCCACGTCCCGTTGCATCAGCAACCTCCGCCGCTCTCTATCGCTCCTCACTTCCACACCGTTGCTTCGCACTCGCTATGAGGCATGCTGCAACCGACCAGAAGAAGCCCCTTCAAACCTTCATCTTCCACCAGCACTTCTTTGAGTATTGGATTTAATCCATGGAAGCTGAACTTAAGGTATCTGAATGCTACTTTCACCCTGGATCCAACAAACTACCTAGTTTTCACATTGAGTACATCCTTGCGCATCTGTCAGAACAAATCAGAAAAGACCACAAGCACCACAATGATCCAGACGAACTGCTATCAGCACTCAAATCCAATACGACCTCACATCCAACGCTCGACAGCAAACACCTGTCGCAGCCGAATCTGTTGCATCCATTGTCCACACATACGAAGGAATGGCACGATCTACCTCACCTACATCTAACCCACCATCGTATGCTCTCAATGCTTCCCAACGCACAGATCGGATGGCAGTAAACTGGATCATGGACACAGGAGCTACCTCCCACATGATAGGAAACGAATCACTGCTATATGACATAACAGACATATTTCCTCATATCAAAGCTTCAAACTGCATCAGGATACACTTACATTACCAGATCTGGAAACGCCCTCATCAGAGGAGACAATGGCAAGATTCACAACCTCAGGAATGTCCACTTCAATGATGACCCAGATACACCTAACCTTATGTCCATGGCAGCAGCCATCAAATCAAACCCCACTATGCCAGTTAATTTTGATTCCCAGGCCTGCACCATGACCATCAATAACAAAGTTATAATCACTGGGTCAAATAACAAAAACCTCTACCTCACTCCTGTTCTTGTTCCTGACAAGACCCTTATCCATGGGACATGTCTGAACATCGCTATGGCCGCCATTTCCAGAACCACACCCCAAACAGCAGAACTCCTTCGCACCAGATATGGTCACCTTACCTACAGCAGTTTAGTTAGACTCATTGCTGAAAACATGGTCACAGGCACAGATGTCACTACTGCAGCCTGCAACAAAATGAAAAAGCATACATGTGAAATATGTGTCCTTTCCAAAATGGACAAGAACCCCTACCCCACATCATACACACGTGCTAAAAGACCCATGGCCATACTCCACATTGACATGAGTGGAAAGATGAAAGTGCCTAGTTTGAATGGCAGCCTGTACTTCCAAGGCATTCTAGATGACCACTCAAAGTACTCCATAGTCACCTTCCATAAAGACAAACACACTGTGCCCAAAGACACCATCCATGAACTGGAACGGTATGAAGTCCTCATAGATAACAAGATAGGCACTATTTTCTGTGACAACGGAACCGAGTACACCTGCAAACGATTCCAAAACTGGTGCAAGAAGAAAGGTATTACCCTCAACTTCACAGTCCCTGGCAATCCCTCCACTAACGGTGCAGCAGAGCGCCTCAACCGCGCACTACATGACAGAAGCACTGCACTCCTCATCTCATCCAAATTTCCTGAAAGGTACTGGGCTGAGATGGTGAAAAATGCTAGCATACTAAGAAACCTCAGCCCCACTTCTGACTCAGACAAAACTCCCTATGAAATGCTCCAGTGGAGTCAAGCCTAAGACTGATCACCTCAGAACCATCGGATGCCCAGCCTACGTCCACATAACACCCAAATCCAGGACATGGAAGTTTGCACCATCAGCCAAAATCACAAGACTCACACATCAGAAAAGCTTACATAGTTGTAGACTCCAACCATAAGATTTTTGATGCTAGAGACATCACCTTCAATGAGTCTGAGAACCTGGCGGGACAGAAAGGATTCCCAGGCCCAGATGCTGTTATACTAGGCATGTACGAAGAAGACACCCCTGTTGAACCTGATGAAGACACCCCCTCACCCTCCCATTCCCCCTCAGAAATCAAAGACTATGAAGCTTTACGGGACAGGAACAAGGCAAACCGGGGAGCATGGTGATCACCAGAAGATATAGAAGATAGCTACCTGCCCAGTTCCATGCATCAGCAAGGGTCCATTCCCCCACAAAATAGTGCATACCAACACAACAACACTGTTGAACAAGGAAATGAACACAACCCTACACAATCTCAAACAAATGATCTCCCCAACCTCATGGCATCACAAAACAATGCACCAGCACATGCACCCTCTTCTCCTGCACCAGCACAACAAGCCACTACCCCTCCACCAGAAACCACTCTGACACAACCCCGCCGTAGTGGAAGAGAAAGGCATGCACCAAATCACCTAGCATTCCTAGCTGCAGACCAGATAGTCATACCAAAGAATGAAAGAGAAGCACTGGCTGGCCCTCAAGCTAAAGAATGGAAGTCTGCCATGAATGAAGAATTAGCAGCACTAGCTGAAATGAACACCTGGACATTAGCAGAACTCCCACACGGATCCAAATCCATTGGAACTAAATGGTATTTGATATCAAGCAATCAGTGGATGGCCAACTTGTCAGATACAAAGCCCGTTTAGTAGCAAAAGGATATGCCCAACGCCCAGGCATGGACTATGATGAAGTCTTTGCACCAGTTGCCAAACATGCTACCATCCGGTACATCCTGTCCATGGCTGCAGATCCCTCAGCACACCTTGCCCAACTTGATGTCTACACAGCATTCCTCAATGGAGTAGTAGAAGAGGAACTGAACTGTTCTCAACCCCCAGGATTTGAACAAGACCACAGGGTGTGCCGCATGTGGAAATGCCTCTATGGTCTGAAGCAAGTATCACGGCAATGGTATCTAAAAGTCAAAGAAGACATGACAGCCATTGGCTTCAGAGAAGTTGATGTTGACCAGGGCCTATTCCTGCTCCCTGGACCAACAACAAGACCCCTCATCTGGGTCCTCCTATGGGTGGACGACTTCCTCCTACTGTCCTTTGACAAGGACATCCTACAGCAGTACAAAGAAACCATCATGAAGCTCTACAAGACCCGAGACCTTGGTGAACCATCTTTGTAGGCTATGAGATCACCAGAGATGCAATTGCTGGAAAACTCCACATCTGTCAGTCCAGGTTCACCCAAGACCTACTCAGAGCGCACAGCATGCTCCCTGAGCCCAACAGCACCAGGTTCCCCATTCCCCTCCAACCTGATGCCCCCCTCCCTTACCCTGAAAAAGACACCCCAGACACTGGTCTTCCCCTTGCACAGATTGTAGGATCCCTCAACTACCTGGCAGTCAACACCAGACCTGACATTGCCCAAGCTGTCAACAGGTTGGCCAGGCACAGTGCCCACCCCCTCCATGACCACATGGAAGCTGCAACTGGCATCCTTAAATACCTCTCCAACACCCCTGACCATGGGATCACCTACACCCACTCCAAGAAGCTCCTCATTGGCTATTGTGACTCTGATCATGCTGCCTGCCCTATCACAAGGAAGTCCACAACAGGCTATGTGTTCCTCAACCAGGGAGGTGCCATCTCATGGGCATCCAAAATCCAGGCATCTGCCACTGCCCTGTCCACCACAGAAGCTGAATTCATGGCAGCCACCTCTGCTGCCCAAGAAGGAATGTGGTTGAGGAAACTGCAATTCTCTGCCACAGGTACCATGCCCCCTGCCCTCACCATTACTGGTGACAACCAAGCTGCACTCAGTGCATGGAACCAAGAGAAGCTCTCCTCAAGGCTCAAGCATATGGAAGCAAGATTCCACTTCCTCAAGGAGCAATCCAAGAAAGAAGGCATCAAGCTCAACTGGATTCCCACTGCTGCCAACATGGCTGACATGCTCACCAAAGCCTTGCCCAGATCCAAATTCTGTGCATTCAGATAACAGATTGGCTTCACTGGAAAGCTCAAGCTTGATTAATCTTGTCTTTAGTCCTGCAACTGCTTGAAACCCCTCTGAGTCCATACTAGATTTCCTGCCAGATCCAAGATCCAGACTTTTCATAGATATTGATTGATTGCATCATTATTGACTGCTTTATTCTATCTTAGTTTAGACCTGGACAGAGATCCTGCCCCACAGGATATTCTTGAACCATCTCCTGCTCATCCCAGCAACGTGCCTAAATCCACTATGGATCATCCCCACGACCCAGATGCTATGCTTTTCCTAGATTTCATATAGGTCCTCTTAAATCAGTTTCAAAGTCTGCCAAGTCTTATTTCAAATAGCATGACTGCTTATAAATATCCTTAGTCCCTCAAAGTTTTCTTTAAACTCCTCTAATTCCCGGAATTCTCCAATATCAAGAATACCAGGAATTGGGGGGGATGTTATTCACCGGATCTTACCGGTTCACCTAGAGTGACTTAGAGTGCACAGGTCTCCTGCCCTGCTGCACTGTACTGCATTGCCGCTGCCAGCTATGGCACGGACTCTGATGGCGGTACCCTGAGGTACCGCGCCATCTCAGTACTTCCTCCTAGCGCATTGATTGAATGCTTTATCTAACTGTAAAGATCTTATCCTTACTGACTTCCCCTCGTCTCTGTGCTCTGCACATAACTCCGGAAACTCACACTTGCTACCGTGGACATGTAATTACACGATTTATACACGAATCCTGCCGCTCCACCTAGGCATACTAGCTGTACAGTTTAAAAACACACACAGCATTTATAAACACATTTGTTTTTAGTTGTGAAAGGACTTGCACTCCATGAGTTGGGTCTCCCGAAACAAACCAGCGACACCCAGGATTCAGTTCGAAAACATCTACCTGTGTATGAGGACTGGTGAAACAAAAAGAAACACTCCTGATACTGCACTGTACTAATAGAAACTGCCGGCAGGCACAAAAAAGTCAACAGTCCCTAACTCCCTACCAAATACATGAAGTCTAAAACGACTGCTGTTTGGCCTGAGAAGTAGTTTAAAAGAGAGCACTCAGACTGCACTTATTTGGTAGGATGTAAACGATATATATTAAAGGTACTCATCTCCGCATACCGAAGTTCATACCTCTATTCCTAAACACAGAAACAAATGGTCCCTGCGAAGTACGTTTAGCAGGCAAACAGGCAAAAACTAACTCCAATTCCAGTGCTAATATCCCAGTGTATAATCCCCAGTGTAAATATCGTATTATGGCTCTCTAGATGTCTCGTGTCTATCATTATTCATAAATTCAGAATCCATTATATATATATATATAGGGAATGGCAAATCATATGATATTGACCAAAGACGAGTATGATATCATATGACATCATGCAAAAATCATATGATTTGAAATCATATGATATGATGCCCCAGGCCAAAGTTACCCCGTCAGACCGCCGTCAACATGTGATATCATATGATATCATATTGCCGACCCCTATATATATTTATATCAATTATAAATCATAAATTCAGCATAAACAATATAGGTTTTGGGGCTATGTAGGGTAGGGTCCCACAAGCTCCATTAGCTAGACACAGGGTCAAGCCCAAAGCTCTCAGCTTCATTGGAATGCCTATCATGTCAGCTTTAAGGCACACTAGCTAGCTTCAGGTTTGGCCCAAGGGTGGGGGAAAGGAGCTTGCTAGAAGCTGATACATGCAGCCCACAAATGAAACCGTGCTCTAGACCCCTCATCCAGTGATTGTTTTTCAAATCTGAAAGTGGGGTTTTTCTAGCTTTATGGTTTTAGGCCTCCTCCAGGGACAGCGTTTTAGTGTTTTTATAGCTTATATACCATTGTGTAGCTTTTGGGGGCCATTTAGTATTTTTTCTTTTTCTTTTTTACAGCGATAATTTCGCTAAAACTTTGTCAAAACTAGCGATCGCTACATATGGCGGGGGAAAAATCCCTGCCCTCACCCCCTCAGTCATCCCCTTCGTCGATGGGCTAAATACCCGAGTGCATTAATGACGGTAGCCACATGCGAATGCAAATGATCCAGTCATGCGATGCGATGCATAGATTAACGAGCGCTGCGTTCAGAGGTTTCTAATATATTCTTCACAAGGAGAGCATGTACTACGTAGCTCTAACTCGTACTGCTTATTAACTCTGCCTAGCTCTAACAGCGGAAGCACTGGCTAGCGCTACCCCCCCCCCCCCCCCCCCCCTCCCCCTCGCTCAAACCCTATTTATATAGAAGGGAAACTGAGTATCAAGGAGAGTTTTCCGATTACTAGTTGTTCGCACCTATAGGTAGTGAGTAAGTAATGGAGTAGTTTGCGACCAGTTATTGGACTACTTTCAAAACCACTCCCCATTACTAGTTCATAATAGCACACTAACATTGGCTTCGGCAAATTTCCATCAACCATCCAACCAAACACAAACAACCCCAACCAACCAACCGAACAAACAAACAACACCAAGATGGCAAGACCAAGCATCCATTCAAGCATCCATCGAACCAACCATCCAGGCTCTGCCAGCTAATGTAACTATGTGAGCTAAATTGAGGCAAGGCCCCATTACATGTTGAATGTGCCCTTTCGGTCATTTAAAATCTTTGCACACATGGATGCGCTTTATATATACATCTATATACGGAAGTGTGATTGTGCGGCCGTTGCCACACACTAAATCAGCTTGTAAGATGCAGCTCAAGTGGGGTCAAGTGTGCCTGTGTTGGTAAAACCCACACTTCGCCCCATTTGTCAGCTGCATTTGCAAATGTGCAAGCTTTTCCTTGCAAATCGGCATAACCAGCGATACAACCTGGCCCGCTAGCTGACACATTGGTCAATTATGGGAAATTGGCTGCAGCCAAGCTTAGCGCTAACTTCAGGTGTGGCTAAAGCCACACCTCAAGTTGCATATGCTAATACATTTGAGCATTTCAAAGTAAGTGATAGAGCGCCATACATCGCAAATGGACACTTTCACATTATCTATACATTTGCTACAGACAAGCTGTGCGTGGCTGCAGCAAATTTCTAGATAATGTGCAAGTGTGCATTTTCACAGGGGCGCTAGATTACTTACTTCAAAATGAATTAGCATACTGTAATACTGTAATACTGTAATTCTGTAATACAAGCTATGTTTGCATACTGTAATACAAGCTGTGCTTGGCTGCAGCACATTTCCATAGCTTGCACACTTACATTAGCAGTCTGTGCAAGCTAATGTAAATATGCAAGATAAAATGTGCACGTATATAAGTTTATTGACTGGTTTTGACTGATTGACTTGGCTAATTGATTTGACTACAACTGGGCAGTTGCTTTCTCCAAAACAATTATATAAGCCCGGAAATGGGGCCAAGTTAAGGGCGGCTTATGTTAGCAATCATGTGTTCACGGAAGCCGCACTTGACATACCAATTATTTGAAGAAAGCAACTGATACAAAGGTTTGCTTCATACTTTAGATTATAAGGAGTTGTCACCTATCTAGCACATGTTGGGGGTTCGACTCCCCCTTCGGTCGCTCTTGGCGTTGCAGGTCGTCGTCAACCGCGATGGTAGCTTGTCCAGTTGAGGTAGGAGACCGCTCCCTACCCGCGTACGACGGGCTCCCTTAACACCACGCCCCACCAGGCGTTATCATTACCTTTAGCACATGTTGAGTTTGTACCCAGAAAGAGAACAAGCAATCACATATGTAATCTACATATTTTGATAAATAAATAGAGAGTGAGCTTAGACGGATATAATGCTACATCTACTGATAGACTGGACACATATATATTTATATATATATATATATATATATATATATATATACACACAATATATATATATATATATACACAAATGGTAACGGATATACAAATGGTAACGAAAAGCTCCGTTTAGCTGAGGGCACATTTGGAGTCCAGTACGGCACCAGGAAAAATTGTAATCATCATCATTATCAGAATTCAGGCTTACTTGGTACAAGAGAACAAACGAGTGGGGACAGGCATAGACCCACTAAATATATATAGATATACCATTTTTTTAACGTATAAATCTATATAGATCTATCTAGTCAGTCCAGATAATATATTGGCCGCACCCTACAAACGAGGCATCACCTATACAATGGAGGCTTTGTCTGTACTAACAAGGAGAACAATGAATCGCATATGCAGCATAGTTTAGGGTTGTAATTGAGAACAGAACCATGCATTGCCTCTACAGCAAAGGTTCGGTCCATTCTCATGAAGAGAACACTCGCCTCTACAGCACAGTGGGGTTAAGGGTGTACAGCAAAAGTGAAGTCCATTCTCACGAAGAGAACACTAGCCTGTACAGCACAGTGAGGTTAAGCTTATACAGCAAAGGTTCAGTCCATTCTCACTGAGAAAACACTCGCCTCTACAGCACAGTGAGGTTAAGCTTGTACAGCAAAGGTTTAGTCTGTATTCAAGAAGAGAAGAAGGCATCACCTCTACAGGACAGGTTAAGGTTGTGCAGCAAAGGTTTACTTGGTCCTGGATGACAGGACACGGTTTTTGCACCCCATATGTAATATGTTGAATAAGGATCGCCCCCCCCAGAAAAGCTTCCACCCCTAGAAAAGGTTCCACTCGTAGTTTTTATTTCCCCCTACAAGCAGCATCTTCTGGACAGCTCCCTGAGCCAGCCCCTGGGCTAAGCCCCACGATTAATACAATAGTATACCCAAGACAGATTGACTGCTACATCTACCGATTTCACTGGACGTGCCCCTAGCGTGCTTGGATCACGATTCTGGTTGGATTTATGTACTCGGGAGACCGACGAAAAAATCCACCAAACAGAATGGCACATAACCGTTTTTCATTTTTTTCTTCTTTGTGCATGATGCTCGTAAGTCCCCCTTGACTCCATCAAGCCGAGGGCACATTTGGAGTCCAGTAGGGCACCAATAAAAATGTAATCATCATCATTATCATCATCATCATCATCATCATCAATATTCAAAAGATTTTTCGGCTTTCAGATGCACTACGTTGTTATAGATTTGTCTGGGTAGCAAGCCAGGGGAGCTGCCTACAAGTTGTTGCTGGTAGCTGAAAAGAAAAGCTATGGTTCCACTCCCGTAAAGGTTCCATGCCAGCAGTAGCATTGCAATAATGGCACTAGCACTGCGCCGAGGTACACCAGCACTAGCACCATCTTCATCATCCTCGTCACTATTCCCATCATACTTTCACTCCTGCCGCTTCTTTCGGTCCTCCGCTTCTTTGAGGCAGAACCGCTGGTATGTTGCGTGCCAGATGCCCCGTGATGCCGGTCTTGAACTGAGTCCAGGTTCACCAGCGCCAGCACCAGATGATCGCACTCCTCTGCTCGCCCGATCAGCAATCAGCAGAAATAGTTTCTCAGTTCCGGGGCGCTCGATGAGGTAACCATTTCTTCGAGCCTTCCTGCAGTCAATCTTAGTTCTGGACCGATGGAATGAGCTCACTGTCCCTGGGTGGGTCAGGTCAGTGCCGGTGCTTGTGCGGCACAGGCCCTCCCGGTCTCTTGAGGTTTGTGACTTCTGGGCGCCACGATCATCATGAGACAGCAAGCCACTTGGCATATGCACACAGGCCAAGGCCACTTGGCTTGCTTGGCCTCCGCTTGTTGTGGCGCCTAATGGCCTTGAGCTGTGTGTGTCCGCAACATCTGACTGCACCACAAAAAGCAGGTGATCACCATCAAGTTCGGGCATCATAAAAGTCAAGTCAGTGCCGGTTGTGCGGCACAGGCCCTCCTGGACACTTGGGATTAGTGGCTTCTGGTGGTCTAGATCATCACGAGGCAGCGGGCCAGTTGGCCTCTGCGCATAGGGCAAGGCCACTTGGCTTGCTTGGCCTCTGCTTGTCGTGGCGCCTAACGACCTTGACCTGTGTGTGTCCGCATCATCTGACTGCACCACACAAGGCAGGCAACCACCATCAAGGTCGGATATCATGGAGGTGCTCTGGCCAACATCTCCCTCCTCTAGAGGAGGATTGTCAACAGAATGACGGTGATTTGCGCAGGCGGAGAAGTTCATCTGGAGCCTGGGGTCAGAGTCATATGAAACGTCCACTTGACCAGGCACCTGAGGCAGAGAGTAGCAAGGAGCAAAAGACACAGTAGGAAGAGTCCTGAGTGTTTCGCTTTGAGACGCCTGTTTGGTCAGTTCGAGAAAGAAGCGATCCTTCTCGTTTCCACCAATGGAGGAAGCCATACACAGGCAAGACAGCCTGGTGGCCTCATGGCCTTCAGAGAGCTTCTGCTCCTCTGAGCTTGCGCAGCTGCTGCGGTGGTTGTCTGCTTTTTCTTGTGGGTACACCACCATTTTTTTTCCAAAGGTATTTCACTCCCCAGGAGGTGGGTCTCCTGATACAAACCAGCGACACTGAGGACTCAGTTTGAATGGCGAGATATATGGCCTGCTTGGAGGGTATGCAGTCACAGTGACGTCAGCTGTGAAGTCAGTGTCCACCTGTGGGTGGGTGTACCTGAGGTTCAGAGGGGGGGTGGGGTGTGGATATGAGGTTGCAGGTAGATGTGGCAGAACGAACAAGGAGCACAATCGGAGCTTTGGAGGGGTGTGGGGTGTGGGTATGAGGCTGCAGATGTGGAGAACGAACAAGGAGCACAATCAGAGCTTTGGAGGGGTTTGGGGTGTGGGTATGAGGTTGCAGATGTGGAGAACGAACAGGGAGCACAATCGGAGCTTTGGAGCAATCTGGCCTGCTGTATCCCAACTATACTACGCTAGCGGAGCTAGTGCCAGGGAGGGAGCCAGGGTAGGGGCTAGCATGAAACTGGGTGCGAGAGGTGGGGCAAACGACAAAATAAAAAACAACTTGAGTCGTGCAAGCAGCTGAACTCCCACATCAGCAGAGACTATTAGAACTTCAAGACATTGCGTCAGCAGGTATTCTAGTTCCTCTTGTCAAAGAAGCTAGAAGAATCAGTATCAGAGTATCAGTACTACGAACATCACAAGTGCGCATGATGATAAATCGATGTTCAAGTCGGTCAGGCACTCAATTACAGCCTATGCCGCCGCGGACCCGCAATAGCATATAGAGCCAACTTTGCCACTGACTGGCTGACTGACAGGCTGACTTCCTTCCTGAATTCACAGAACTTCCTACCCATTTGCTAATCAGTGTCGGCTGATAGGGACAGAGACGGAAAGGAACTGATATCATCAGAAAGGATTACAGAAGAAGAAGGAGAGAAGCACCTAGAAGGTATCATCTCAGAGGACTGATTAGGGTCTAGGGTTTAGGGGACACTGGACACGTGATCAGGGGGAAATGGCAGTAGGCAGTAATACAGCTATATATCGCTAACAATCAGCAACCCGCAAGTTGCAGGCCGCAACCCACAACCCAAGGCTTCAATCAACCCAAGCATCCAATCAGAGCTGTTCAGCTGATTAGTAGACAGCCAGCCACTATCACTACTTGACCTTTCCTGAACTTTCCCTTATGTTCCCTCATGTTCTCTAAATAGGAAAACCTTTCCCTTTCCCCATCGTTTCCTAAGAGAACCCAGAAGGGTGGAATGACAGGCTTAATAGCACGAAAACTATGTATACATTCCCTAACGTTCCTTCACATTCCTTACGCTCCCTTGGTCCATTGTCGGAGAGAGAGTGGCTGTCGTCTGTCGATTGAATACATAATTCGATTGGCTCGCGACGACCACTCAACAAGTTATATGCAGCGTCGCATGCGACGCTAAAAAATGGCGGAGAGTGATCGCGACGGAGCGACAGGTGGCAACACTAGCGAGTTAGTTACGAGACCGTTGGCTGACATGTCAGGCTTCATCGCGGTCAGACGGGATGGTCAGTCGGTCGCACAGACGGACAAATGGGTACCCCCCCCCCCCCCCCCCCCCCCCCCCCCCCCCCCCAGGGGTTAACCCCAGGAGGTAACCCCAGGGGGTAACCCTGGGGGCTCCCGCCCCCTTGAAGAGGGGGCTCCGCCAAAAAGCGTCAGCTACTCGGATTCAAACGCATTTCGAATCTGCATCACTGCGATGTGCACGATAGGCGCAGTTTGTAGTCGCTAGTTAAGAGGACTTCAGAAAGCAAAAATGTCTGCATGGCAGCTGTTCGTGGTAGTCCACAGGAGCGCGTTTCGCTTTAAGTTTGTTTAGCCAGCGTTAGCCAGTGTTGAGGGTTTCAGCGTCCACGCTGGCCACGATGAAGCTCACTGTTTATTTTTTGGCTACACGTAGCAGCTTGTAGGCAGCTCGCTTTCCCTGTCCTTGGACAAACCCGAAGCTAGCTAGCTAGAGTGTGCCTGAAAGCTTGCTTGGAGATTGCTTGCAGCAAAGCATGATGCGCCGCAAGCTGGTGTGAAATGAACTACGAACCGGCTGAAAGCCTCACAGAATTACCGAGCGCAGAACGGGCCTTGCAAGCGCTAGAACATAGCTTTAATTGCACCAACGGGCTTGTAACATGCAGGGAGTGACGAGGCCACTCGAGAAGCACCAAACAAGACAAATGCCTACCTTGATGAGCGAGACGAACGCCACTACGTAGGTACCGAAAATAAAGCAGGCGAGGGAAGGCACGGCAGAGGGGGTGTTTCGATTGCAAGGTGCGAAGTATCTGTTATCATCCAGGATATGGATCTCCTTGTTATCATCAGCCGCGCGCGCCCGGTAGTGTTTTTCAGGTGTTCTTCGTATGACAACGTAATGATATTCTGGCGACAATCTGGCACCTCGGGGCATGTCGAGGCGTGTCGAGGAGGCCCTAGATCCGCTCCGTTTTTGTGTCATAAATTAAAACGTTATAAAACAGGATAAAACAGGATAAACGGGATAAATCTATCTTATTATATAAAGTAGAGCGTCAGGGGTTTAGCCGCTTTTGGCTCAGGCAGTTGGGCTTTTGGTTTCATATCTTGCCGACCTGTCGCCCAGGTGGCAGCGACTCTCGGGTTTCCTTTCCTAGAAAAGCTTGACAAATCACGTACTATCGCAGCGAGTGGCAGGGGGTTGAAACTCCGTTTTTTAATTCGTCGCAGGGGCTGGCGACCGAGGGGGGAGTTATTCGCAACCTCGAAACTTGATAAGTAGCAGCTCTTAGTCTCGTTTGAAAATAGGTGCTGAAGCCTTACAGTGATCTACAAGCCTCGTTCCCAGCCTCGTTTCGGATGGCGCGCTCCTAGTTCTCTGCCTGAAACGATGATTCGGGAGCCTCGTTTGCAGCAGTGCTGCACAAAGCCTAGTAGCTCTCAGTCTCGTTTGGAAATACTTTTGAGGCCACACAAAATGTGGAGTTGCGCGAAAGAGGCTGACCAAATTGAACCAATGTAGTACCCTGCCCTGGATGGAGCCGTGCGACTGATATATTACTAACTGCCAAATAGCTAAGAAACCAGACCCAAATTAACCTAACCAAGAGCGACAACTGGCCGAGAAGCTAAGAAGGACTGTTGTAATAATTAAAGCTGCAGCCAGGAGGTGCCCAGGGCTCCACATTTTGCTTCATGGCGATCGATTTATTCTGGGAATGGGGCTATAATGGCATGATTCATGGCTATGTTTTGAGCCATTTCCAGGTCATTATAAGCACCTCATTTGGTGTGTGGGGGCGGGTGGGGGTAGGGGTGGGGCAGCCCTCCTCAGTTTTTTGCTATCTTTGTACTCAGACCTCCAAATGACATTCTGAGACCACCATTGAGATTGTGTTGACAAGGGCAATTCGTCGGCACCACTTTAGACCCATGGGTGGGTCTATGGGTGGGTGAATGGGTAAGTATGGGGTGGTATGGATAGGTATGGATGGGTGGGTGAATGGGTGAGTATTTTGACTATCGCACAATCCCTGTTAGGGAATTATAAGGTTTCTATTGTGTGCGCCATAGTGTCAAGACCCAGAATATATATAGAATTTGAAGTCGTGCCTATTATTTATATTTAGGGGGAGGGGTCAGGGTGGGGTGTGTGTGTGTGGGGGGTCAACCCTCGCCAGGTTGTGTAGGCGTGGGGTAGGTTTTCCTTTTTTTCTCCTCCTGCTAGGAACTAAAAAGAGGATTGAACCTTGCCCTCATCACCCCCATCCTCTGTTCCTCACCTCTCTCGGCATCTCTCCTTCTGCCTTACCCCGCCTCCTTAACTCCCTCCATGTTGACGCTGTCTGTTTTGTTCATCGCATTGCTCGCGCCCTTCAACATCTTTTGTTGTTCTTGCTTCTCGAAGACGATGGGGGCAGGAACACGGTAAATGCTACACAGTGACAAGATAGATGCAAGACAAGCTTGTCATCCTTAAGTAGACAACAGAGTAGGCGGCCGTTGGGCCTACCGGTTCTATTACATAAGAGCCACAGCTGGCTGATGGTATCAGACGCTGGCTGGTGGTGGTCTTTGGTCACAGACCTGACCGGACCTGTCGTTTACAAGGTCGCTATGGTACGACATATTAGTGGTACAATAACAAAATCTGGCTTCCTGGACTGAGGTTACTTTCATTTTTGTTCCACTAAAAGTATACCGGGATGCCGCAGGCAACCTCTTCTATATATCCGATATGATATAGTAATACATTTTAAAATTAAAAACCGGTATTAAGTATTTTGCATACCGGTACAATAGTTTGTAGAAAGAGAGCGATAAAACGGAAAGAAGTCACGAGTGGGGTAACTAAGCCACGGGCAGCGAAAAGGCTGAAGTGACTCGCAGAACCTGAGACAAGCAAGAACTTGTACACATGGCTCCAGCCTTTAAAGATGCTCGCCGCCTTCCGTTGTAACATTACCATTCAAAACATTACCATCATCGAACAATATAGTTGTACAAACGGTCACTTGATCAACTGGTACCCAAGTCAGTGTTTTTATTTTCAAGAAGAATACTGCCTAAGACGGCGAGCAGCCAAATTGCTGGCTGAAGCTCTGTAACCAAGCTCGAGTTTTTTTTCCAGCTAAAAGTAGCGGCTTCTAGGCAGCCCCTAAGTGGCTATTCAGCCAAAGCTAATGCAGGTTAGTGTGTCTAGAACCTGGCAGAATCCACTGTCCAGAAATGTCGAAATCTTGGGTGGCTGGCTCAGGGAGCTGCCTAGAAGCTGTTGCTCGTAGCCGAAAAGAAAAACTATGACCCAAATGTTCGGGAAGGTACCAGGGCTAGCATAGAGAGACCCACCACTTGGCGAAAATCCTCCTAGATAAAAAGGGGGCCATGCAGGCATACTCGTAAAAGCTGAAGCCCAGCTTGGTTGGCAGGTTTGTTAACAGCTGCTTCACGGAAAATACACCAAGGTCAAATCTCCATTCAAAGAGCTAATCTTAACTACCTGGACCTGGACCTGGACAAGTTTTTAAACTGCATGCATACCAGCAGAAGCTGAAGCCCAGCTTGGTAAGCAGATCAGTTGTAGTCTGGCAGGCACCAGGCTGGCAGGCACCAAGGCTCCAGGCTGGCATACCAGCAGAAGCTGAAGCCCAGCTTGGTTAGCAGGTCTGTTGTAGTCTGGCAGGCACTAGGGCAGGCACCAGGCTGGCAGGCACCAAGGCTCCAGGCTGGCATACCAGCAGAAGCTGAAGCCCAGCTTGGTTAGCAGGTCAGTTGTAGTCTGGCAGGCACTAGGGCAGGCACCAGGCTGGCAGGCACCAAGGCTCCAGGCTGGCATACCAGCAGAATCTGAAGCCCAGCTAGGTTAGCAGGTCAGTTGTAATCTGGCAGGCACTAGGGCAGGCACCAGGCTGGCAGGCACCAAGGCTCCAGGCTGGCATACCAGCAGAAGCTGAAGCCCAGCTTGATTAGCAGGTCTGTTGTAGTCTCCGAGGAGCAGCTGTCCTACACCAATGTGTACTGCCGTGGGGGCTTCAAGGAGACTACACCAAGGTATAGGTTTAAACTGTCTTATCTGCTTAGTGTGCTCCCAGAGTTGGCTGAAGAACCATATACCAATTCAAATTCAAAAATTCAAACACCAAGGTAAAATCCGCAGTCAAAGAGCTAAAATCAACTACTGTTGACCTGGACAAGTCTTTAAACTGTCTAATCTGCTTAGTGTGCTCACTGGTTTCTGTGGCTATCGCACGGGGGGACTTGGTATTGGAAGACGGTGAGCAGCCCAGAGTTGGCTGAATCAAGGGCGATGGAGAAGGGCAGTGTCGGGAGTGCATGCTCGAACAATGCAAGGCACAGCAGGGTCAAGCCTAGACCAGCAATGATACCGAAGTAAATTTTTTAGCCTTTTTGGCGGAGCTCCCCCTTCTTGGAGCGGGAGCCCCCAGTGTTACCCATGTGTCCGTCCGTCCGACCGACCATCCATCTGGCAGTGATGAAGCCCGACACGTCAGCCAATGGCCTCATAACTAACTCGCATCCGTTGCCACCTGTCGCTCCCTCGCGATCACTCTCCGCCATTTTCTAGCGTCGCAGGCGACGCTGCATAGAACTTGTCTTGCAGGCAACATTTATATGTAGGGACCGGCATATCATATGATTTTGACTTAAGGCGAGTATGATATCATATGATATCATACAAATTACATCATATGATATTGTATATAAATTGTGAATTTGGCCGAGTCAGACTGCCGGCATCATATGATAACGTATGATGACATGATATCATATGATATAATATTGCTGTTCACAATTTGTGCAATTATCCCCCCCCCCCCCATCCCCCCCCTTTCAACCCTAAACCCTAATAATACACGCAGTTGGTGGCCAAAGTAGTGGCTCCAGCACCAATCGTGTGAGGAAGTAGAGGGCTAAATTTGAAATACAAGAGATATAGCCAATACCACTCACTCAGTCAGTCAGTCACATAGCTAATAATACACGCAGTTGGTGGCCAAAGTAGTGGCCCCAGCACCAATTGTGTGAGGAAGTAGAGGGCTAAATTCGAAGTACAAGAGTTAAAGCCACGACCAGTCAGTCAGTCATTCAGTCAGTCACATAGCTAGGGATCGGCATATCATATGATGTTGGCAAAAAAGGTGGGCATGATATCATTTGAAATCACACACATTGCATCGTATGACATTGTATTTAAATGGTAACTTTGACCTGGTTATATCACATGATATCATGTTGCCGTTCCCTACACATAGCTAATAATACACGTAGTTGGTGGCCATGGGGACTA
Source organism: Chlamydomonas sp. ICE-L (assembly GCA_013435795.1). Taxonomy (NCBI): domain Eukaryota; kingdom Viridiplantae; phylum Chlorophyta; class Chlorophyceae; order Chlamydomonadales; family Chlamydomonadaceae; genus Chlamydomonas; species Chlamydomonas sp. ICE-L. The sequence goes on from JACBWV010000924.1 coordinate 88,826, forward strand.
GTAGTGGTTCCAGCACCAGTCTTGTGAGGAAATAGAACATGATGCCAAGAGCAATGGAGAAGGGGAGTGCCGGGAGTGCACGCTCAAACAGTGCTAGGCACAGCAGGGTCAAGCCTAGACCGGCAATGATGCCAAGGTAAGCAGCGAACACTGCAAGGGTGGAAGGTGGAGGTGCTGGTGGGATGGGTTGGGATGCAATGGGGGAGCGCTTGATACCATGACATACAGCACACACACATATTGGCATACAGGCAGACATACACACACATAATGATATGCACACACATGTTGACTTACATACATACAAACATACATACATACATACATACATACATACATGCATGAACACACACATAATGACATACAAACACACCACACACACGTTGACATACACGCACACACTAACACACATAAGCAACACAACTGCCATCCACAATCATACATCCCCACCCATATGTGATCATCGTGCATCACACTCTCTCACGCACTCTCTTTCAGATTCTCTCTCTCTCTCTCTCTCTCTCTCTCTCTCTCTCTCTCTCTCTCTCTCTCACACACACAAACGTCCACTCTCCTGCAGCACAAATCCCCACAAACCTGTCATCATCGTGCATCACACTTTATCTCACACTCTCTCTCTCACACACGCACAAATGTCCACCTTCTTGCAGCACGCATGCCCACGCACCTGTCATCATCGTGCATCACACTTTCTCTCACACTCTCTCACACACACACACAAATGTCCACCCTCTTGCAGCACACATTCCCACGGACCTGTCATCATATCATACATCGCCACTTTGCCCACCTGTCATCATATCACACATTCCCACACACCTGTCATATCATACATCACCTCCTTGCCCACATGTCATTACATCACACATCCCCTCACACCTGTCATCATACCATACATGGCTGCCTTGCCTACCTGTCATCACATCACACATCCCCACACACCTGTCATCATATCATACATGGACGCCTGGCCCACCTGTGTCATCATATCAGACATCTCCACACACCTTTCATCATATCATACATGGCTGCCTTGCCTACCTGTCATCACATCACACATCCCCACCCACCTGTCATCATATCACACATCCCCACACACCTGTCATTATATCAAACATCCCCACCCACCTGTCATCATATCACACATCCCCTCACACGTGTCATCATATCATACATGCCCACGCACCTGTCATCATATCATACATCGCCGCCTTGCCCACCAAGAGCGAGTAGAAGATAAAGTCTCCAAGTCCCAACTTAATTCCATCAGGCATATCAAAATCGTCGTACGTCTCCTGAGTAGCTGCTACCCCATTCGTCCCAGTACGATTGTTGGGACCACCTTGATCGTCACGTTCTGGGATGGGTTCTTGGATGGGCTCAGATAAGAACCCTCCTGATGACCTCGGGTTGGCTGAAGACAAATGCCTAGGAGATCCGTTATCTAACTCCCTGGTGGATTGGGGTGGCCCTGGTGCCACAGAGTTTGAGCCTGCACGCCTTACAAGGTCTGCAGCCGAATCTGCAAGGAGTGGAGTGGAGTGGAGTGAAGGGGGGCTTTTATTAAGTGGTAAATTTGAGTGGCTCTGGTGCCACTGAGTTGGAGCTCGCACGCCTGACAAGGTCTGCAGCCGAATCTGCAAGGGGTGGAGTGGAGTGGAGTGGAGGGGGACTTTTATTAAGTGGTAGATTGGGGTGGCCCTGGTGCCACTGAGTTGGAGACCGCACGCCTGACAAGGTCTGCAGCCAAATCTGCAAGGAGTGGAGTGGAGTGGAGGAGGGCTTTTATTAAGTGGTAGATTTGGGTGGCTATGGTGCCACTGAGTTGGAGCCCACACGCCTGACAAGGTCTGCAGACGAATCTGCAAGGAGTGGAGTGGAGTGGAGTGGAGTGGAGGAGGACTTTTATGAAGTGATGAATTTGGGTGGCCCTGGTCCCACTGAGTTGGAGCCTACATGCCTGACAAGGTCTGCAGCCGAATCTGCAAGGAGGGGAGGGGGGCTTTTATGAAGTGGTGGATTTGGGTGGCCCTGGTGCCACTGAGTTGGAGCCCACACGCCTGACAAGGTCTGCAGCCGAATCAGCAAGCAGGGGGGGCCGGGGATGGGATGGGATGGGATGGGATGGGATGGGATGGGATGGGATGGGATGGGATGGGATGGGATGGGATGGGATGGGATGGGATGGGATGGGATGGGATGGGATGGGATGGGATGGGATGGGATGGGATGGGATGGGATGGGATGGGATGGGATGGGATGGGATGGGATGGGATGGGATGGGATGGGATGGGATGGGATGGGATGGGATGGGATGGGATGGGATGGGATGGGATGGGATGGGATGGGATGGGATGGGATGGGATGGGATGGGATGGGATGGGATGGGATGGGATGGATGGGATGGGATGGGATGGGATGGGATGGGATGGGATGGGATGGATGGGATGGGATGGGATGGGATGGGAGGGGAGGGGACGGGATGGGAAGGGGGCTATTATGAACTTTGACTTGAATTTGGTTACATGGCTCAAGCCAGCAATTTGGCTGCTCGCCGTGTTCGGCACAAAAAGTTATAATATTCAACAAGTATAAGATGCTGAATGGGGTTTATGACCGGTATATAATACAGGGGCTTTTGAGTGCGTTCTAGTTCAGGGGTGGGTGAATAGGCTGAAGGGACTTGCCCAACCTCGGACTATCAAGATCAACTCTACATACCGGTACTCTATCCCCAGATACGTGTCGGTCAGTGATGACAATGGCAAGCAACTGTTCTGAAGGGTGTTACAGTAGGTAGCATGTAGGCGAACTATGTAGATCAACTCTAGATACCTGTACTCTATACCCCATGCGTTTGTCCGAGTGTGTATGTGTGTATGTGAGTGTGCAAGTGCTCATGTGTGTGTATGCAGTGGAGCCTCACCTAAGCTCTTTCTTATCGATCTCCAGCTTTGCCCTCAGTTTCACCACGGCAGACTCACTAGTTGTTTTCGCACTCTGGGCTATGTGTATGTGCATGCGATGCGTTTGTCCGAGTGTGTATGTGTGTGTGCAAGTGCTCATGTGTGTGTATGCAGTGGAGCCTCACCTAAGCTCTTTGTGCTCTCAGTTCCACCATGGCCGCCTCAATAGTGGCTTTGGCGCTCTGGGCTGTGTGTGTATGTGTGTGTGCAAGTGCGTATGTTTGTGTGTATGTGTGCACGTGTGCGTATGTTTGTTATTTTTGTTGCTCCACCACAGCCGACTCATTAGTTGCTTTGGCGCTCTGGGCTCTGTGTATGTCAATGTGCAAGTGCTCATGTATTTATGTGTGTGTGCATGCAAGTGCTCATGTATTTATGTGTGTGTGCATGCAAGTGCTCATGTGTGTATGTGTGTGTGCATACAAGTGCTCATGTGTGTGTATGTGTGTGTGCATCCAAGTGCTCATGTGTGTGTATGTGTGTGCATGCAAGTGCTCATGTGTGTATGTGTGTGTGCATGCAAGTGCTCATGTGTGTATGTGTGTGTGCATGCAAGTGCTCATGTGTGTGTACGTGTGTGCATGCAAGTGCTCATGTGTGTGTGTGCATGCAAGTGCTCATGTGTGTATGTGTGTGTGCATGCAAGTGCTCATGTGTGTGCATGCAAGTGCATGCAAGTGCTCATGTGTGTATGTGTGTCCATGCAAGTGCTCATGTGTGTATGTGTGTGTGCATGCAAGTGCTCATGTGTGTATGTGCATGTGTGTGTATGTGTGTGCATGTGTGTGTGCATGTGTGTGCATGCAAGTGCTCATGTGTGTGCATGTGTGTGCATGTGTGTGTGCATGTGTGTGGACTATGTCTATGTGCATGTGAATTTGCGTACGTATGTGTATGAGTGCGTGCATGTGCGTATGTTTTTGTGGAGCCTCAACTAAGTTCTTTCTTAGCGATCTCCAGCTGTGCCCTTAGTTCCACCACGGCCGACTCATTAGTTGCTTTCGCACTCTGGGCCGTGTGTATATGTATGTGTGTGCGCAAGTGCTCATGTGTATGTGCGTGTCTGCAGTGGAGCCTCACGGAAGTTATTTCTTAGTGATCTCCAGCTGTGCCTTCAGTTCTACCGCGGCTGAATCATTAGTGGCTTTCGTACTCTGTGCTATGTGTGTGTGTGTTCAAGTTTGTGTTTGTGTCTGTGCATGTGTGTATGTGCGTGCATATATGTTTGTGAAGCCTCGCCTAAGCTCTTTCCTAGTGATCTCCAGCTGTGCCCTTAGTTCCACCACGGCTGACTCATTAGTGGCTTTCGCACTTAGGGCTGCGTGTACATGTGTGCGTGCAAGTGCGTACGTGTGTGTATGTTTGTGGAGCCTCGCCTAAGCTCTTTCCTAGTGATCTCCAGCTGTGCCCTTAGTTCCACCACGGCTGACTCATTAGTGGCTTTCGCACTTAGAGCTGCGTGTACACGTGTGCGTGCAAGTGCGTACGTGTGTGTATGTTTGTGGAGCCTCGCCTAAGCTCTTTCCTAGTGATCTCCAGCTGTGCCCTTAGTTCCACCACGGCTGACTCATCAGTGGCTTTCACACTTTGGGCTGCGTGTACATGTGCGCGTGCAAGTGCGTACGTGTGTGTATGTTTGTGGAGCCTGACCTAAGTTCTTTCTTAGTGATCTCCAGCTGTGCCCTCAGTTCCACCACGGCCGACTCATTAGTGGCTTTCGCATTTTGGGCTGCGGATGCCGCAGCCGCAACTGCATCCTCAGTGTTGGCGGGGGAAAAGGCTGAGCTGGCGCTTCCGGAAGCTTCCAACGAGGTCCCAACTCCACCTGGAAAGAGAGCCACACAATATAAGATGTTGAAAGGCGGTGACTCTAATTAGTAATTAGTAATTATGTTTTTGCATGATAGGCAAACGGTATCAATATCAATTGAGCGAAGCTTCCAACGAGGTCCCAGCTCCACCTGAAAGGAGAGCCACACAATATAAGATGTGTCTAAAGGAAGTGACTACGGTGTATGGCAACCCTAAACCCTAAGACTACAAACACCTCCACCTGCAATACGTGTTTAAAGGAAGTGGTTATGGTGTACATAAATCCTAAACCCTGAAACACCTCCATATATCCATATCGAAGTTTAAATGTTGATTTGTGTGTAGTCTATCATGATTGATTGTATTTATGTATGTATTTATACTGTATTTATACATGTTTAAACATTGACTGTGTATTGTGAATAATGTGTATTTTAATATTGTCTGTTTCTTAATCATATGCATGCTTAAATATTGACTTTGTATTGTGTATTGTGTGTACAGTGTATTGAAATGTTGACTGTGTATCGTGTATTGTGTGTTCTGTGTACTGAGTGTACTGTGTATTGTGTGTACTGTGTATTGTGTGTACTGTGTATTGTGTGTACTGTGTATTGTGTGTACTGTGTATTGTGTGTACTGTGTATTGTGTGTACTGTGTATTGTGTGTACTGTGTATTGTGTGTACTGTGTATTGTGTGTACTGTGTATTGTGTGTATTGTGTGTACTGTGTATTGTGTGTATTGTGTGTACTGTGTATTGTGTGTACTGTGTATTGTGTGTACTGTGTATTGTGTGTACTGTGTATTGTGTGTACTGTGTATTGTGTGTACTGTGTATTGTGTGTACTGTGTATTGTGTGTATTGTGTGTACTGTGTATTGTGTGTATTGTGTATTGTGTGTATCGTGTATTGTGTGTACTGTGTACTGTGTATTGTGTGTATTGTGTGTTCTGTGTATTGTGTGCACTGTGTATTGTGTGTACTGTGTATTGTGTGTACTGTGTATTGTGTGTACTGCGTATTGTGTGTACTGCCGGTCCCTACATATATGAGACCTACCATCCGCCTACAGATGTCCAGCTCCCCAAAGCGGCCTGGCTCACAGCTACAGCAGCACAACACAAAACTCAACACAACTCAACTCAACTCAACTCAACACAACTCAACACAACACAACTCAACACAACACAGACAACACAACTCAAATGAACACAAATCAACACAAATCAACACAACACAAATCATCACAACTCAACACTACCCACCCGCCACCCACCATCCGCCCACCACTCGCCCACAGATGTTCAGCACCCCAAAGCCTGGCTCGCAGCCACCATAGAACTCTGGAACTCCCAAGCACTCTTCCCCCTTGGCCAAAATGAGCTCGATGATCAGAGCATCGCACTTGCCAACCTTCCAGTCCATTCGCTCCATCACCCCCAAGTCATATGGAAGCTCAGAGCCCAAGCACCGGACGAGCAAACTGAAAGGGAAAGCATCAGAGATAGGCCGCTAGGCACGATGCTTCCTGGGATTGGATTGGATTGGCATGGATTGGCAGGAAATAGGCCGCTAGGCACGATGCTTCCTGGGAATGGATTGGATTGGCATGGATTGGCATGAGATAGGCCGCTAGGCACGATGCTTCCTGGGATTGGATTGGATTGGCATGGATTGGCATGAGATAGGCCGCTAGGCACGATGCTTCCTGGGATTGGATTGGATTGGCATGGATTGGCATGAGATAGGCCGCTAAGCACGATGCTTCCTGGGATTGGATTGGATTGGCATGGATTGGCATGAGATAGGCCGCTAGGCACGATGCTTCCTGGGATTGGATTGGATTGGCATGGATTGGATTGGCGTGAGATAGGCCGCTAGGCACGATGCTTTCTGGGATTGGGTTGGATTGGCATGGATTGGATTGGCGTGAGATAGGCCGCTAGGCACGATGCTTTCTGGGATTGGGTTGGATTGGCATGGATTGGATTGGCGTGAGATAGGCCGCTAGGCACGATGCTTCCTGGGAATGGATTGGATTGGCATGGATTGGATTGGCGTGAGATAGGCCGCTAGGCACGATGCTTCTTGGGATTGCACAACCCTCTGCCCCCCCCCCCCCCCTTAGGTGCCCACACTACCGTATGCTGACCTTAGAAGATGCGGGATAGTATAGGATTGTTACATTGGATGCGGGATAGTATTGGATTGTTACATTAGATGCGGGATAGTATTGGATTGTTACATTAGATGCGGGAAAGTATTGGATTGTTACATTGCTTTTCAGCCAACTCTGGGCTGCTCGCCGTCTTTCAACTCCAAATCTGCCCGAGCAATACCCACGGAAACTATGGAGCATACTAATAATACGAAATAGTAGTATTAGCACTACTTCACCTTACCCCCGTCGCTAATTATATTGTAGAATTAAATGATCACTGTAGCACGAACTCAGGGCCCCCGTTGGTAAAACGACTGCCTCCAAAAAGCAAAATAAAAAGTAAATTATAAAGCTTTCAAAAACGGAGCAAACTACAAATGCATTGAGAAAAATATTGAGAGAGAGGATTAGTTACATAAACTCAGCAAATCACTGCCGAGACAGGACAGCAGGACAGCCTGCAGACCGTGCAATTCTATAACAAGTAGCAAATAGCGAGGTAAGTGTAGAGAGAGAGGGTTCGTTACAGAAACTCAGCGAATCACTGCCGAGACTGGAGAGCAGCACAGCCTGCCGACCATCCAATTTTATAACACAGAAAGACGAGGGTTTTTAAGGCACCCCCTCAAACCTAAAAACAAACTAGGTCAAGTCAAAAAAAGGAAACAAACTAGGGCGGAAAGAAGAGCGTGAAGGGGAGGGATGCCGAGGCAGGTAATCCAGAGCACCAAGCCCAACAAACACAAGAGAAGAGGGCTGGGCCAAAAAAGCTTTAGACCAATCAAGGGCACGCGCTATGAGCACCTTAGTATGCAGCGACGGAGAGAAAGAGAGAGGATAGAAGAGGACGGAGAGAAAGCTGAGAGAGAGAGAGAGGTTCGTTACATAAACTCAGCAAATCACTGCCGAGACTGGAGTACTGGACAGCAGCACAGCCTGCCGGCCATCCAATTTTATAACACGGAAGCACGAGGGTTTTGAAGGCACCCCCAAAAACCTGGAAACAAACTAGGTCAAGTCAAAAAAAAGGAAACAAACTAGAGGCGTAAAGGAGAGCGGAAAGGGGAGGGATGCAAAAGTATGCAATCCAGAACACCAAGCCTACCAACCACAAGAGAGGAAGGCCGAACTAAAAGAACTAAATACCTCCCAAGGGCATGCGCTATGACTAGATATTTATAAGAGAACAGAGAGAGAGAGAGAGAGGGTTCGTTACAGAGATTTATAAGAGAACAGAGAGAGTTGAAAAACTATTGATGATGGTTTAATATATCTCATATCTGAATAAATAACGTCATGTCTCGTTGGTGTAGTTGGTTATCACGTGTGCTTAACACGCACAAGGTCACCGGTCCGATCCCGGTACAAGGCACATTTTTTCCACTTGTCACATGCCCTATTAGCGTGGAGCTTTCAAGGCACATTCACTTGAGCACACCAATGGCTGATGTAGGATTATTCTACATGCTGCGTCTTGCGTCACCTACGCAGATTTTAGAGGGTCCGTTGCGACGTCCCACAGAACAACCATTGAGGGCAGTAGCAGTCGGACCTGTGCATTCGTTAACCCATCCCACGCCACCCGACGTTCGACGAGTCAACATGCGAGCTAGCAAGCGACAGCTACCCGACATTCGCATCAAGACCTAGGGCGTGTTTTCACGTACGTATTTTGGCCTTCCCGAGGACCAGAAGTCAGGCTGGCAGCTCCGGCGATATCCGTTGCCGCGGTGCGGCAGGCCACGGCGGGCCACGGCACGGGGAAATGCTGATGTGGGAACGTTGAAATGCATAGGTATCCGCAACCCAGGAGCTCCCCTACTATCTCCTACTAGTCTGGCCTGTTTTCTCCTCCTAATTACTCAGCTGCTTGATCTGACGAAGGTCGAATGATAGAAACGCGTCATCCTCCGTGTAAACAGCATTCATTTATCTCACTTGGTCCTCATTAATGTCAGTTTCGACTCGGAAATTGCAGCAGCCATATTTCATCACCCCCACCCTCAAATAGCTTTGCTTTCCGCAGTTTTAATACTAACGCGTCATGTCCGCGACGGAAGACGCCCTTTGCTGCGCGCTCAGGGCATTGTTCGAGCGCGACGCCATCGACGAGGACTCACGTCTTCTGGACACAAGTTCTCGTCAGACATGCAGGCTTGTGTCCTTGAGTCTGCGGAACCAAGTTCAGACATGCACGCAGCGCCTGACGCTGTCCTGCCGGGTGAGCATCTCTTGCATGCACTGAGTACATACTACTTAAATCAGGACACCACCATCACCACCACCATCACCACCACCAGTATCACCACCAGTCAACAACCATTACCACCACCACCACCATGTCAATGCACCAAGTCATCAGATACGCGCCCTAGAGATGAAAACTTGGGATAACAAGGAAGGAAGAATGTTGTGTACCAGACTTGGATGTCCTCCTCATGGGATGAGAGTGGGAAACCTGAGATGCCCAATTATCTAATCCGACACTTACCGCACAAATTGGTGCGTAATATGTATTTAGAACTTCCTCCCAGTACCTAAGGTCGAAACTGATTGGTGGAAACGTAGAGTTGTTCCTTGGAAGGATCGAGTGTGTCACCTTCGTGATTCTGGAACCGTTCAAGATGAACATCATGTGGTCTTTGAATGTACTGACGAACAGGGTACTTCAAATAGCCAAATTGGCCAGCGCTTCAGCGCACTTGAAAACAAAAAATGCGCTTTGTACTGCAAAAAACGCAAAAATTGCTTGCTGCGCCCACAGGGAGTTGCAAAAATGCGCTTAAAGCGCAGAGGGGGTCAAAAAATCAGCGCGCTTTGAATTAGCGCGCGCTTCGAATTACCCTGCTGACAAAGCCTGACTGAACTCGAGAGGAAAGTATCAGAACCTGATTTCCCAATCTGAGAGTAAAAAGATTCCTCTACATTACCTGATGTGCAATCCAGAAGTTGAAGGTCGAGCGAAGCTTCCTCTGCTCATCCATGAATGTATAGTATGAAGAGATTGGACTGAGTCTTTGATTTGTGTGATTAGTTTTTGTACTGTTTTTTATCGTTCCAATTAAGAGGAGAAAAAACGAAAAAATGAAAGAGGAATTCGTGATTTATTAGCGTTTACATGTTCCTGGTAATAATGTTTTCACTGCCAAAGACGGCGAGCAGCCAAATTGCTGGCTGAAGCTATGTAACCAAGTTCAAGTTGAAGAACTTAGGGTTGGAATCCGGTTGGAGTGGGTATCGCACCAGGGTCCAGGGAACTTTGAGTTGGAATTCGATTGGAGTGGGTATCGCACCAGGGAACTTTGAGGTGGAATTCGATTGGAGTGGGTATCGCACGGGGGCACCCTTGGGCTGGAATTCGGTTGGAGTGGGTATCGCAAGGGTAACACTTGGAGTTGGAAGCCGGTGAGCAGTCCAGGGTTGGCTGAAAAACCAGGTAACAATCCAAACTACAAAAAACATAAAATATAAAACGCATGTCCAGGCCAGTCTTGACCCAGAACCCCTTGGGCGCTACCCCCCCCCCCCCCCCTCTCACATAATGATGAGTGAACCTTAGGGGGAGAGGCTATACAGCCCCACAAAACTCCCCCTCCTCCTCCTTCGCTGTCTTCTCCTCAGCTACCGCCTGGGGCGCTACCTCCCCCCTTGCCACGCACGCCAGCTTCTCCTCAGCTATCGCCTTGGGCGCTACCTCCCCCCCTCTCACAACATGATGAGTGAACCTTAGGGGGAGGGGCAATAAAGCCCCACAACCCTCCTCCACCTGCCTTACTTGCCAGCTTCCCCTCAGCTACCGCCTGGGGCGCTACCGCACCCCCTGCCTTCTTCGCCGGATTCTCCTCAGCTACCGCCTTGGGCGCTACCTCTCCCCTCTCACATTATGATGAGTGAACCTTAGGGGGAGGGGCAATGAAGCCCCACAACCCTCCACCTGCCTTACTCGCCAGCTTCTCCTCAGCTACCGCCTGGGGCGCTACCTCACCACCTGCCTTCTCCTCAGCTACCGCCTTGGGTGCTACCTCCCCCCCTCTCACATCATGATGAGTGAACCTTAGGGGGAGGGGCAATGAAGCCCCACAACCCTCCACCTGCCTTCTTCGCTGCCTTCTCCTCAGCTACCGCCTGGGGCGCTACCTCACCCTTAGCCAAGCACGCCAGCTTCTCCCCAGCTACTGCCTTGGGTGCTACCTCCCCCCCTCTCACATCATGATGAGTGAACCTTAGGGGGAGGGGCAATAAAGCCCCACAACCCTCCACCACCTGCCTTCTTCGCCGGCTTCTCCTCAGCTACCGCCTGGGGCGCTACCGCACCCCCTGCCTTCTTCGCCGGATTCTCCTCAGCTACCGCCTTGGGCGCTACCTCTCCCCTCTCACATTATGATGAGTGAACCTTAGGGGGAGGGGCAATGAAGCTCCACAACCCTCCACCTGCCTTACTCGCCAGCTTCTCCTCAGCTACCGCCTGGGGCGCTACCCTCACCACCTGCCTTCTCCTCAGCTACCGCCTTGGGTGCTACCTCCCCCCCTCTCACATCATGATGAGTGAACCTTAGGGGGAGGGGCAATGAAGCCCCACAACCCTCCACCTGCCTTCTCCTCAGCTACCGCCTGGGGCGCTACCTCACCCTTAGCCAAGCACGCCAGCTTCTCCCCAGCTACTGCCTTGGGTGCTACCTCCCCCCCTCTCACATCATGATGAGTGAACCTTCGGGGGAGGGGCAATGAAGCCCCACAACCCTCCACCACCTGCCTTCTTCGCCGGCTTCTCCTCAGCTACCGCCTGGGGCACTACCTCCCCCCCTGCTTGCTTTGCCTCGGCAGATGCACTAGCCACCTTGGGCAGCTCGGTTCCAGGGGGGATGCGCGCCTTCATGGCGGCTACCTCTTGTTGCAAGCTAGCTAACCGAGCCTTGGTCTCTGAGTGTGCCTGTGTGGGTGTGTTTGGTGCGGGAGTGTTTGGTGCCTGTGTGTGTGTGAGAGGGGGGATGAGCGTCTTCATGGCTGCTACCTCTTGTTACAAGCTAGATAACCGAGCCTTGGTCTCTGAGTGTGCCTGTGTGGGAGTTCGTGTGAGAGTGTTTGGTGTGTGTGTGAGAGAGAATGATGGTGGGGGTGGGGTGGGGTGAGGTGAGGGGGGGCGATGAGCGAGGGGTGATAGGGTGGGGGTGGGTAGAGGGGGTGACCGGGGTGGGGCAGGGGGGGTGGGTGGGTAGAGAGGGTTGACCGGGGTGGGGCAGGGGGGGGGTCTTCATTGCTGCTACCTCTTCATGCAAGCAGCTAAGAAAGCCTTTGTCTTGGAGTGTTGGTGTGTGAGTGTTTGGTGTGTGTGTGAGTGTGTGGTGGGTGTGTGGGTTGTGTGTGTGGGGGGGGGGGGGTATGGAGCAAGGGCGGCAGGGGGCGGTGTGTGTGGGGGTGGGTGGGTGGGTGGGTGGGTGGGGGGGATGAGCAAGGGGCGGCAGGGGGGCGGTGTGTGTTGTGTGTGTGTGTGGTGTGTGTGTGGGGGGGGGGGGGGGGGGGGGGGGGGGGGGGGGGGGGGGGGATGAGCAAGGGGCGGCAGGGGGCGGTGTTGTTGTGTGTGTGTGTGTGTGTGGGGGGGGGGGGGGGGGAGATGAGCAAGGGGCGGCAGGGGGCGGTGTGTGTGTGGGTTGGGGGGGGGGGGGGGGGGGGGGGGGGGGGGGGGGGGGGTGAGAGAGGGGGGATGAGCGTCTTCATCGCTGCTACCTAGTATAGCAAGCTAGCTAACGGAGCCTTGGTCTCTGAGTGTAAGCAATCAACAAATCAACACCTCCCAGCTTTCTTAGCGCCATCCACCACGTTCCGCGATCCTACCAACTGTGTGCGAGCTTAACATAGGTCATCCATCCATCCATCCATCCATCAAATAAACCATGCAAACAAACAAACAAACAATCGTTAGTTTTGACCCTGTTTTGGCGGGAAATCGCTTTACCCCCCCCCCACCACCACCACCACCACCACACACACACACACACACACAAAACAACAATCAATCAATCAATAACCCATGCAAACAAAGAAATAAACAGTACCTTTGCCTCCTCCATCCCAGCTTTCTTAGCATCTTCAACCTGGTTCCGCGAGCCCATCAGTTGAGTGCGCCACAGAGCCTAGTTCGATCATCAAGTTGCCCTTCAGTGCTGTCATGTCTCTACAAGGGGGTGGGGGTGGGGATGGGGATGGGCGGAGGATGGGGGTTGGGGTTGGGGTGAGGATGTGGGGTTGGGGGTGAGGATGGCGTGTGGGGTGTGGGGGATGGGGGTGGGGGGGAGGCTGTGGGGTTGGGGTGGTGGGTAGAGGTGAAGGTGGGTGGGTAGCCCATCAGTTGTGTGTGCACCCCAGCCCCAGTTCAATCATCAAGTTCCCCGTCAGTGCTGACATGTCTCTACAGGGGGGTGGGGTGGGGTGGGGATTGTTACGAGGTACACCTGTGGGTTGGTTATAGTTGGTTAGGGTTGATTACCAGGTACACTGAGCCCAGTTCAATCATCAGTTGCCCTTCAGTGCTGTCATGTCTCTACAAGGGGTTGGGGGATGGGGTTGGGGGTGAGGATGGGGGGGGTGGGGGGTAGAGGGGGGGGTAGGATGGGTGGGGTGAGGATGGGGTGGGGGGTTGAGGATGGGGGGTGGGGTGGGGGGTAGAGCTGGGTGTAGGGTAGAGGTGGGGTTGGAGGAGGGGGTTGGGGGGAGGATGTGGGGGGGGAGGGTGGAGTGGGGGGTAGAGGGGGGGTGGGGGGTGGGGGGTTGGTAGCAGGTGGGGGTGTGGTGATGATGGGGGGTGGGGGGGGTGGGGGTAGAGGTGGGGTGAGGATGGGGGGTGGGGGTGGGGGGGTAGAGTTGGAGGGTGGGATTGTGTGAGGGGGGCGGGGTTGGGGGGTGGGATGGGGGTGGGGTTGGGGGGTAGAGGGAGGGGTAGAGGATATGTGTGTGGGGGGTGTTAGAGGTGAGGGTGGGCGGGTTAGGGTGGTCGAGGGACGGGACGTGGTGGGAGGGGATGGAGGTGAGGGTTAGGTGGGTTGAGGGGCGGTGTGTGTGGGTGGCCCACCAGTTGCAGTGCGCACGGCGGCAATCCATCATCAAGTGGCCCATCAGTGGCTGTAATGTCTCTACAAGGGGTCGGGGTAGAGTGATGGGGGGGGGGGGGTGAGGATGTGGGGTTGGGGTTAGGGGTTGGTGAGAGGATGTGGGGTGGGGTTGGGTTGGGGTGAGGATGTGGGGTTGGGGTTGGGTTGGGGTGAGGATGTGGGGGTTGGGGTTAGGGGTTGGGGAGGGGGATGAGGTTAGGGGGTGAGGATGTGGGGTTGGGGTGGTGGGTAGAGTGAAGTGTTGTGTGTGTGTGTTGACCACCACTGTGTGGCGCACAAAGCTGAGTTCGACCATCAAGTTGCCCTACAATGCTGCCATGTCTCTACAAGGGGGTGGGGGGATGGTTTGCCAGGTACATGTGTGGGTTGGTTAGGGTTGTTTGGCAGGTACACTTGTGGGTTGGTTAGGGTTTTTTGCCAGGTACACCTGTGGGTTGGTTAGGGTTGTTTGCCAGGTACACCTGTGGGTTGTTAGGGTTGGCTACAGTACACCTGTGGGTTGGTTAGGGTTGGTTACCAGTTACACGTGGGGTTGGTTGGTTGGGCCAGGTACACCCTGGGGTGAGTTAGGGTTGGTGCCAGGTAAAACCTGTGGGTGGTAGGGTTGGGTTACCGGTTAAACTGTGGGTGGTGGGTTGGTTACCAGGTGCTCAGGTCTCTACAATGGGCGAGGGGGGGTGTGGGGGTGGGGTAGACGGTCAGTGCGGCTTTCGCACGGGTTGTGTGATATGTATGAAAGGGGCATGGGGCGCATGTGCTTGTGTGTGGTATGTTTAAGATGTGAATGCATCGTGTAGCTGTATGAGTGTGTATGGCATGAGCTGTATGCATGTGTAGGTGCATGTGGTTGTCTGTGTGAGTAGGGCTGTGTGCGTAGAGCCATGATGTCTATGTGTGTATATGTGCAGGTGTGTGCATGTGTATGGTGTGCATGCATTTGTATGTGCAGATGTGATTGGATGTGCAGGTGTGTGTTGCCGCGGGTGTCTGTAGTGTGGGGTTGTTGTGCATACGTGTATATGGCCTGGGTGTCTGGTGCTGCTGTGTATGGTGGGTTGTGCATGCGTGCGTTTGTGCAGTCTCGTGTGTGCCAGTGCATGTGTGATATGGGATGGAGCGTGCAGGTGTGTAGGTGTGGTCTGAGCGTTGTGTGCATATGTTGCAAGCGCACGGTGTGTTGGGCGTGGTAATGTGTGTGCACATGGCGTCGTTTGTGGAGCCTTACTAAAGCTCTTTTTAGCGTTAAGCTGTGCCCTCAGTCTCCACCAGGCAGACCACTAGTGTTTCGCATCTGGGCTATGTGTATGTGCACATGCGATGAGTTTGTCGCGTGTGATAGTGTGTCTGTGAGTGTGGCCAAGTGTCATGTGTTGGGTATGCAGTGGAGGCCTCACCTAAGCTCTTTATTATCGATCTGTAAAGCTTTGCCGCAGTTCACCCGCAGAATCACTAGGGTGTTCGCAGGGGTAGTGTAGGGCAGCGAGGTTTGTCCGAGTGTGTATGTGTGTGGCAAGTGTAGTGTGTGTATGCAGTGGAGCTACCAAGCTCTTCTATGATCTCCAGCTGTGCCTTCAGTTCACCATGGCGCCTCAATGTGGTTTGGCGCTGGGCTGGGGTGTATGTGTGTGTGCAAGTGGTATGGTGTGTGTCAGTGTGTGTGTGCAGTGCGATGTTTGTGTGTATGTGTGCAACGTGTGCGGATGGGTATTCTTTTTGTTGCTCCACCACAGGCCCGCTCAGTAGTTGCTTGGGCTCTGGGCTCTGGTCTGTCAATGTGCAAGTGCTCATGCATTTATGGTGGGTGCAGCAAGGCTCATGTATTATGTGTGTTGTGCAGCAAGTGCTCATGTGTGTAGGTGTGGGTGGGGCAGCAAAAGTGCTCATGGTGTTATGTGTGTGGGCATGCATAATGTGCTCATGTTGTGAGGTGTTGCATGCAAGGGCTTCATGTGGTCTGTGTGTGTGCTGCAAGGTCTCATGTGTGTATGGGTGGCATGCAAGTGCTATGGTGTGAACTTGCAAGTGATGCAAGGCTCAGGTGGTATGTGTGTCATGCAAAGTCTAATGGGGTATGTGTGTGTGCATGCAGTGGCTCATGTGGAGATGTGCATGTGTGTGTATGTGTGTGCATGTGTGTGTGCATGTTGTGTGTATGTGTGTGCATGTGTGTGCATGCAAGTGCTCATGTGTGTGCATGTGTGTGCATGTGTGTGTGCATGTGTGTGGACTATGTCTATGTGCATGTGAATTTGCGTACGTTTGATGTGTATGAGTGCGTGAA
>JACBWV010000924.1:107079-151808 GCA_013435795.1 Chlamydomonas sp. ICE-L
GTGGTGGTGGTAATGGTTCTTGACTGTGGTGATACTGGTGGTGGTGATGTGTGGTTGATGGTGGTGTCCTGATAAAGTAGTATGTACTCAGTGCATGCAAGAATGCTCACCCGGCAGGACAGCGTCAGGCGCTGCGTGCATGTCTGAACTTGGTTCCGCAGACTCAAGGACACAAGCCTGCATGTCTGACGAGAACTTGTGTCCAGAAGACGTAGTCCTCGTCGATGGCGTCGCGCTCGAACAATGCCCTGAGCGCGCAGCAAAGGGCGTCTTCCGTCGCGGACATGACGCGTTAGTATTAAAACTGCGGAAAGCAAAGCTATTTGAGGGGGGGGTGATGAAATATGGCTGCTGCAATTTCCGAGTCGAAACTGACATTAATGAGACAGATGTGATATAATGATGCTGTTTACACGGGATGACGCGTTTCTATCATTCGACCTTCGTCAGATCAAGCAGCTGAGTAATTAGGAGGAGAAAGCAGGCCAGACTAGTAGGAGATAGTAGGGGAGCTCCTGGTTGCGAGACCTATGCATTTCAAACGTTCCCACATCAGCATTTCCCCGTGCCGTGGCCCGCCGTGGCCTGCCGCACCGCGGCAACGGATATCGCCGAGCTGCCAGCCTGACTCTGGTCCTCGGGAAGCCAAATACGTACGTGAAAACACCGCCCTTGGTCTTGATGCGAATGTCGGGTAGCTGTCGCTTGCTAGCCTCGCATGTTGACTCGTCGAACGTCGGGTGGCGTGGGATGGTGTTAACGATGCACAGGTCCGACTGCTACTGCCCTCAATGGTTTCTGTGGGACGTCGCAACGGACCCTCTAAAATCTGCGTAGGTGACGCAAGACGCACATTGTAGAATAATCCTACATCAGCCATTGGTGTGCCAAGTGAATGTGCCTTGAAAGCTCCACGCTAATAGGATGTGACAATTGGAAAAAATGTGTCTTTACCGGATCAACCGGTGACCTTGGTGCGTGTTAAGCACACGTGAAACCAACTACACCAACGAGACATGGTTAAGGTTCATCAGATATGAGATATATGAACCATTATCAATAGGTTTTCAACTCTGTCTGTTCTCTTATAATCTCTGTAACGAACCCTCTCTCTCTCTCTGTTCTCTATAAATCCTAGTCATAGCGCAGCCCTTGGGAGGTATTTAGTTCTTTTAGTTCGGCCTTCCTCTCTTGTGGTTGGTAGGCTTGTGTTTTCTGGATTGCATACTTTTGCATCCTCCCCTTTCCGCTCTCCTTTACGCCTCTAGTTTGTTTCCTTTTTTTGACTTGACCTAGTTTGTTTCCAGGTTTGTTGGGGGTGCCTTCAAAACCCTCGTGCTTCCGTGTTATAAAATTGGATGGTCGGCAGGCTGTCTGCTGTCCAGTACTCCAGTCTCGGCAGTGATTTGCTGAGTTTATGTAACGAACCCTCTCTCTCTCTCAGCTTTCTCTCCGTCCTCTTCTATCCTCTCTCTTTCTCTCCGTCGCTGCATACTAAGGTGCTCATAGCGCGTGCCCTTGATGGGTCTAAAGCTTTTTTTGGCCCAGCCCTCTGCTCTTGTGTTTGTTGGGCTTGGTGCTCTGGATTACCTGCCTCGGCATCCCTCCCCTTCACGCCTTCTTTCCGCCCTAGTTTGTTTCTTTTTTTGACTTGACCTATTTTTGTTTTTAGGTTTGAGGGGGTGCCTTAAAAACCCTCGTCTTTCTGTGTTATAATTGGATGGTCGGCAGCTGTGCTGCTGTCCAGTCTCGGCAGTGATTCGCTGAGTTTCTGTAACGAACCCTCTCTCTCTACACACTTACCTCGCTATTTGCTACTTGTTATAGAATTGCACGGTCTGCAGGCTGTCCTGCTGTCCTGTCTCGGAAGTGATTTGCTGAGTTTATGTAACTAATCCTCTCTCTCAATATTTTTCTCAATGCTTTGTAGTTTGCTCCGTTTTTGAAAGCTTTATAATTACTTTTTATTTGCTTTTTGGAGGCGTCGTTTTAACCAACGGGGGCCCTGAGTTCGTCTACAGTGAATCATTTAATTCTACAATATAATTAGCGACGGGGGAAGGTGAATAGTGCTAATACTATTTTCGTTATTATTAGATGCCCAAGTTTCCGTGGGTATCAGCATGAATAGCGGTGCTCTCGCTTGTTTTATGTCTTGGTGACTCCTTGTGTACTCCCTTAAACTATCGGTCCTGACAGTACTATGTCAGCTTCCTGTTGACTGCGTCATCGGTTCTTCTGACACGCGCTGTCTAGCCTGTACCCTGATCAGGTTCCAGGCACCGCCCCCTTTCCTCCACTGGTGCCCCTTAATGGGTCTCCTTTGCTTGTAACTTATCTCGTCTCCGAATTTATAGATTGGCGCTGCACACCAAGTCCACTCTCCGGAGTGTTATCCAGCTGATAGTTATACGGCCCGTCATTTACTACCCATGCTTGCGATGCAACTTCCGCGAGACCTCCCTCCAGAGAATTGTCCAGGCGTTCGTGCCAGACATGCTGGGCGACAACCTGTCGGTGTGATCGCCGCAAGCACTCCTTGCTCGATGATACCTCGCTTTCGCCCCTCGTCCCGCTGAGGCCCTCCACGTTTTTGTGAGTAACTCACCATATTTTCCGGCACCTCGTTGATCCTCCTCACGGATCCATCTCTCTCCCCTGTCTCTCTTTGACCATGTGACGTTACGGTGCTGGCGGCGGACCTCCCTCGCATCTCTCAGTCGCTCCATCTCTTTCTTTGTCCTTCCCACGCCTCCTCGTTGTCGTAATGACTGTGACTGCAGACTCAAGTCGGCGACTAGCCTGGACATCGGTGAGATACCCCGTCTTCGTCGCTCGCGTCCTTCGTCGCTGACCTTTCTCCGGTGTTTGAGGCTCTGCCTGCATACCGGGGTTGCCAAGCCGACAAGCCCCTGCTGATGTTCTACGTCGTCTTGCCCCCTTTGCTCTGCCCAGCCGACGGTCGGCTACTGGCATGAGCTTGCGCTCTAGTGGCTCTGTGCTACCTTCTGGAGAATTTTTCTGATCAAGCTGGCGGATCGCCGGCACTGCCGTAGGTTCGCCAGAGGAAAAACGACCTACGCGTCTGGACCTGGAGATTCTGGAGGGTGGTAGGAAGCAGGGGGGTATGGTCAGCACCACACGGGTGCTGCTCCTCTACCCCCAACCGGTGAGTCGAGCGATAGAGGGACTTGAGATTGACTGATCATCGACGGCGGGATATTAGGACCTTTACATGCCTCGGCTCTGCTCTTCGCATCCTAACGATAAATGTTCGAATTCTGCCCTTGCGATTTGCGATTTTCTGCCATTGGTGGCATTTTCTGCACCAGGTGCGACTTGCTGCACTGTACCTCTCGTCTCCTTTTTCCATACCTCAAATCTCACTTCGACCTAACCTTCCCCACCTTCTGTGATCCCAGGTCTCGCAGCGCCGGACTTCGCCCATGCTACAGCCGCAGTGGACGCCGTCCTGGCCTAGTCCAGCGGCCGTGGAGGATCTTTGGCATGATATCTTGGTGGATATTTTTCTCTCTAGGCTCCTTGTGACCCCTGGTGGCGTTCCGTGGTTCGTCGGAGGTTACTACTTTGTCTTCCCTTGCCCCTGGTTCCCCCCTTAGGTGTATGCCTTAGCTACGTAGTTTGAGTTCAAGTGTTTGAGTTCTGATAGGGCTTAGGAATTTTTAGTTAAGTGGTATGAGACATGGTTATCTCGATTAGTTGGGGCATGCATGAGTTGTTGATGATGACACTGCTCAGGCATGGTGCTAGTGTGTTATCTTTGCAATCGCGTTTCATCTTGGGAGACAAGACTCCTTCGGAGCTTTTCTTTGGGGTTGCACCTAGATGTGCGTCTTGTTGCGTTTGTTTGGTTGCCCTTGCTATGTAATCTTAGTATTGGGCATCCGCAACAAGCAGTTAAAAAAGACATTATTTGGTAGACTGGTTGGTGTATCCCTGGTGATAAGGGTTATTATATTTGGGTTTCAATGTTGCGCCAGTTAGTAGTGAGTTGATGTACTCTCTATCTCCAGTTCAGTTCTAAACTGTCTTTCTGGGTTCTCCCTTGTTGGGTCCCCGTGCCGCTTGCATCCCTCTGTCTCAACGGTGATATGTTATGTGTTACCGGTAATTCCTACGCCCTTAACAACCCCAATTGTTGTTGGCTGGCCTGGCTGGGATGTATCATTGTTGCATTCTAGACCAGGGCCTGATCTTGCTGTATTGTGTGTGAAGTTTTAGGCGGGTGGGAGTTGGATATCCAACTATAATCTTAGCCGAATCTCGGGGGGGTCCCAGGCCCTCCTCTTTGCCACGTTTTAGCGGTGAAGCTTTAGATTTAGACAGCCTTCGATCATAGTGGTACCTGGATCGTCCATTGACTAATAGTCCCAACCTCCGACCACCATGTCATGCCCATCCTCAGATACGGCCGCCCGAGATGAAAGCTTGGGATAACAAGGAAGGAAGAATGTTGTGTACCAGACTTGGATGTCCTCCTCATGGGATGAGAGTGGGAAACCTGAGATGCCCAATTATCTAATCCGACACTTACCGCACAAATTGGTGCGTAATATGTATTTAAAACTTCCTCCCAGTACCTAAGGTTGAAACTGATTGGTGGAAACGTAGAGTTGTTCCTTGGAAGGATCGAGTGTGTCACCTTTGTGATTCTGGAACCGTTCAAGATGAACATCATGTGGTCTTTGAATGTACTGACGAACAGGGTACTTCAAATAGCCAAATTGGCCAGCGCTTCAGCGCACTTGAAAACAAAAAATGCGCTTTGTACTGCAAAAAACGAAAAAATTGCTTGCTGCGCCCACAGGGAGTTGCAAAAATACGCTTAAAGCGCAGAGGGGGTCAAAAAGTCAGCGCGCTTTGAATTAGCGCGCGCTTCGAATTACCCTGCTGACAAAGCCTGACTGAACTCGAGAGGAAAGTATCAGAACCTGATTTCCCAATCTGAGAGTAAAAAGATTCCTCTACATTACCTGATGTGCAATCCAGAAGTTGAAGGTCGAGCGAAGCTTCCTCTGCTCATCCATGAATGTATAGTATGAAGAGATTGGACTGAGTCTTTGATTTGTGTGATTAGTTTTTGTACTGTTTTTTATCGTTCCAATGAAGAGGAGAAAAAAACGAAAAAATGAAAGAGGAATTCGTGATTTATTAGCGTTTACATGTTCCTGGTAATAATGTTTTCACTGCCAAAGACGGCGAGCAGCCAAATTGCTGGCTGAAGCTATGTAACCAAGTTCAAGTTGAAGAACTTAGGGTTGGAATCCGGTTGGAGTGGGTATCGCACCAGGGTCCAGGGAACTTTGAGTTGGAATTCGATTGGAGTGGGTATCGCACCAGGGAACTTTGAGGTGGAATTCGATTGGAGTGGGTATCGCACGGGGGCACCCTTGGGCTGGAATTCGGTTGGAGTGGGTATCGCAAGGGTAACACTTGGAGTTGGAAGCCGGTGAGCAGTCCAGGGTTGGCTGAAAAACCAGGTAACAATCATGGTGTTGTCCATTTCTTCCATTTTGGTCTCAGCTCAGCTCGGTATGACCCAAGTTTTTTGCTGCTACATTTTCGGAGTACTACAGTGGTTTTTGGTTCATCCTTTCTCATCCTTTTATTTTAGACAAGGCTTTCTTCTGGTTTCCTGTTTTTTCCGCCGTTCCTTAATAATTTTTGTTTCCTACCAGTTTATGGTTCTATGTCCCCAGTGCCATAGGTGGAGTACTAGTATTGTATGTCACCTGCGTCATAGGTGGAGTATCAGCATGAATAGCGGTGCTCTCGCTTGTTTTATGTCTTGGTGACTCCTTGTGTACTCCCTTAGAACTATCGGTCCTGACAGTACTATGTCAGCTTCCTGTTGACTGCGTCATCGGTTCTTCTGACACGCGCTGTCTAGCCTGTACCCTGATCAGGTTCCAGGCTACCGCCCCCTTTCCTCCACTGGTGCCCCTTAATGGGTCTCCTGTGCTTGTAACTTATTCTCGTCTCCGCATTTATAGATTGGCGTGCTGCACACACAAAGTCCACTCTCCGGAGTGTTATCCAAGCTGATAGTGGGTATTGCTCGGGCAGATTTGGAGTTGAAAGACGGCGAGCAGCCCAGAGTTGGCTGAAAAGCAATGTAACAATCCAATACTTTCCCGCATCTAATGTAACAATCCAATACTATCCCCGCATCTAATGTAACAATCCAATACTATCCCGCATCCAATGTAACAATCCAATACTATCCCGCATCTTCTAAGGTCAGCATACGGTAGTGTGGGCACCTAAGGGGGGGGGGGGGGGGGTTGGGGGGGGGGTGGGGGGGGGGGGGGTGGGGGCAGAGGGTTTGTGCAATTCCCAAGAAGCATCGTGCCTAGCGGCCTATCTCACGCCAATCCAATCCATGCCAATCCAATCCATTCCCAGGAAGCATCGTGCCTAGCGGCCTATCTCACGCCAATCCAATCCATGCCAATCCAATTCAATCCCAGGAAGCATCGTGCCTAGCGGCCTATCTCACGCCAATCCAATCCATGCCAATCCAATCCAATCCCAGGAAGCATCGTGCCTAGCGGCCTATCTCACGCCAATCCAATCCATGCCAATCCAACCCAATCCCAGGAAGCATCGTGCCTAGCGGCCTATCTCACGCCAATCCAATCCATGCCAATCCAATCCAATCCCAGGAAGCATCGTGCCTAGCGGCCTATCTCATGCCAATCCATGCCAATCCAATCCAATCCCAGGAAGCATCGTGCCTAGCGGCCTATCTCATGCCAATCCATGCCAATCCAATCCATTCCCAGGAAGCATCGTGCCTAGCGGCCTATTTCCTGCCAATCCATGCCAATCCAATCCAATCCCAGGAAGCATCGTGCCTAGCGGCCTATCTCTGATGCTTTCCCTTTCAGTTTGCTCGTCCGGTGCTTGGGCTCTGAGCTTCCATATGACTTGGGGGTGATGGACCGAATGGACTGGAAGGTTGGCAAGTGCGATGCTCTGATCATCGAGCTCATGTTGGCCAAGGGGGAAGAGTGCTTGGGAGTTCCAGAGTTCTGTGGTGGCTGCGAGCCAGGCTTTGGGGTGCTGAACATCTGTGGGCGAGTGGTGGGCGGATGGTGGGTGGGGGGTGGGTAGTGTTGAGTTGTGATGATTTGTGTTTGTGTGTTTGTGTTGATTTGTGTTGATTGAGTTGTGTTGTCTGTGTTGTGTTGAAGTTGTGTTTGTGGTTGAGTTGTGTTGTGTTGAGTTGAGTTGAGTTGTGTTGAGTTTTGTGTTGTGCTGCTGTAGCTGTGAGCCAGGCCGCTTTGGGGGCTGGACATCGTAGGCGGATGGTAGGTCTCATATATGTAGGGACCGCAGTACACACAATACGCAGTACACACAATACACAGTACACTACCAATACACAGTACACACACTACACATTGCACACATACACAGAACAACACAATACATCACACTACCAGCACAGTACAACACACACCATACACAGTACACACAATACACAGTAAACACACAATACACATACACACAATACACAGTACACACAATACACAGTACACACAATACACAAGTACACACAATACAACAGTACACACTACACACAATACACAGTACACACAATACACAGTACACACATACACGATACACACAATACACAGATACACACAATACACAGTACACACAATACACACAATACAAGTACACACAATACACAGTACACACAATACACAGTACACCACAATACACAGTACACACAATACACAGTACACACAATACACAGTACCACACAATACACACAATACACAGTACACCACAATACACAGTACACCACAATACACAGTACACACAATACACAGTGCACACAATACACGTACACACAATACACAGTACACACAATACACAGTACACACAATACACATAAACAGTACAACAATACACAGTACACACAATACACAGTACACCCAATACACACAATACACAGTACACACCAAGTACACAGTACACACAATACACAGTACACTCAGTACACAGAACACACAATAACACGATACAAAGTCAACATTTCAATACACTGTACACACAATACACAATACAAAGTCAATATTTAAGCATGCATATGATTAAGAAACAGACAATATTAAAATACACATTATTCACAATACACAGTCAATGTTTAAACATGTATAAATACAGTATAAATACATACATAAATACAATCAATCATGATAGACTACACACAAATCAACATTTAAACTTCGATATGGATATATGGAGGTGTTTCAGGGTTTAGGATTTATGTACACCATAACCACTTCCTTTAAACACGTATTGCAGGTGGAGGTGTTTGTAGTCTTAGGGTTTAGGGTTGCCATACACCGTAGTCACTTCCTTTAGACACATCTTATATTGTGTGGCTCTCCTTTCAGGTGGAGCTGGGACCTCGTTGGAAGCTTCGCCCAATTGATATTGATACCGTTTGCCTATCATGCAAAAACATAATTACTAATTACTAATTAGAGTCACCGCCTTTCAACATCTTATATTGTGTGGCTCTCTTTCCAGGTGGAGTTGGGACCTCGTTGGAAGCTTCCGGAAGCGCCAGCTCAGCCTTTCCCCCCGCCAACACTGAGGATGCAGTTGCGGCTGCAGCATCCGCAGCCCAAAATGCGAACGCCACTAATGAGTCGGCCGTGGTGGAACTGAGGGCACAGCTGGAGATCACTAAGAAAGAACTTAGGAGAGGCTCCACAAACATACACACACGTACGCACTTGCACGCGCACATGTACACGCAGCCCAAAGTGTGAAAGTCACTGATGAGTCAGCCGTGGTGGAACTAAGGGCACAGCTGGAGATCACTAGGAAAGAGCTTAGGCGAGGCTTCACAAACATACACACACGTACGCACTTGCACGCACACATGTACACGCAGCCCAAAGTGTGAAAGCCACTAATGAGTCAGCCGTGGTGGAACTAAGGGCACAGCTGGAGATCACTAGGAAAGAGCTTAGGCGAGGCTCCACAAACATACACACACGTACGCACTTGCACGCACACATGTACACGCAGCCCTAAGTGCGAAAGCCACTAATGAGTCAGCCGTGGTGGAACTAAGGGCACAGCTGGAGATCACTAGGAAAGAGCTTAGGCGAGGCTTCACAAACATATATGCACGCACATACACACATGCACAGACACAAACACAAACATGAACACACACACACATAGCACAGAGTACGAAAGCCACTAATGATTCAGCCGCGGTAGAACTGAAGGCACAGCTGGAGATCACTAAGAAATAACTTCCGTGAGGCTCCACTGCAGACACGCACATACACATGAGCACTTGCGCACACACATACATATACACACGGCCCAGAGTGCGAAAGCAACTAATGAGTCGGCCGTGGTGGAACTAAGGGCACAGCTGGAGATCGCTAAGAAAGAACTTAGTTGAGGCTCCACAAAAACATACACACATGCACGCACTCATACACATACGTACGCAAATGCACATGCACATAGACATAGTCCACACACATGCACACACACATGCACACACATGCACACACATGAGCACTTGCATGCACACACATGCACACACATACACACACATGCACATACACACATGCACACACATACACACACATGCACATACACACATGAGCACTTGCATGCACACACACATACACACATGAGCACTTGCATGGACACACATACACACATGAGCACTTGCATGCACACACATGCACACACATGAGCACTTGCATGCACACACACATACACACATGAGCACTTGCATGCACACACATACACACATGAGCACTTGCATGCACACACATACACACACATGAGCACTTGCATGCACACACACATACACACATGAGCACTTGCATGCACACACATACACACATGAGCACTTGCATGCACACACATACACACACATGAGCACTTGCATGCACACACACATACACACATGAGCACTTGCATGCACACACACATACACATGAGCACTTGCATGCACACACACATAAATACATGAGCACTTGCATGCACACACACATAAATACATGAGCACTTGCACATTGACATACACAGAGCCCAGAGCGCCAAAGCAACTAATGAGTCGGCTGTGGTGGAGCAACAAAAATAACAAACATACGCACACGTGCACACATACACACAAACATACGCACTTGCACACACACATACACACAAACATACGCACTTGCACACACACATACACACACAGCCCAGAGCGCCAAAGCCACTATTGAGGCGGCCATGGTGGAACTGAGAGCACAGCTGGAGATCGATAAGAAAGAGCTTAGGTGAGGCTCCACTGCATACACACACATGAGCACTTGCACACACACATACACACTCGGACAAACGCATCGCATGCACATACACATAGCCCAGAGTGCGAAAACAACTAGTGAGTCTGCCGTGGTGAAACTGAGGGCAAAGCTGGAGATCGATAAGAAAGAGCTTAGGTGAGGCTCCACTGCATACACACACATGAGCACTTGCACACTCACATACACACATACACACTCGGACAAACGCATCGCATGCACATACACATAGCCCAGAGTGCGAAAACAACTAGTGAGTCGGCCGTGGTGGAACTGAGGGCACAGCTGGAGATCGCTAAGAAAGAGCTTAGGTATGGCTCCACAAACATACGCACATGTGCACACACATATACACACTCACGCACAAACCGTGCGCTTGCACATATGCACACACGCACAGACACACACATACACACATGCACACTCATGCCCATATGCACACATGCACAGGCACACGAATGCACAAACGCACGCATGCACAAACACACACATACACACACATACACACACATGCACAGCAGCACAGACACACACATGCGCATAAACACGTATGCACAAACACCCACACACATACATACACACGCATGCACAAACACACACATGCACATACACACATCTGCACATACAAATGCATGCACACACATACACATGCACACACATGCACATATACACACATAGACATGCATGCTCATACACACACATGCACATACTCACACATACACACACATGCACATACACATGCATACATATGCATGCACATACACACGCATACACATACACATGCATGCTCATACTTAAACAGACACACACACACATGCACATGCACACACATGCACACTTTCAAGTACATATGCACACAGACCAAGTGCAAAAGCCACACATGACCTCCACCCCACACCCCCACACCCACCCTCGCCCCATTGTAGAGACATGAAAGCACCTGGTAACCAACCCTAACCAACCCACAGGTGTACCTGGTAACCAACCCTAACCAACCCACAGGTGTACCTGGCAACCAACCCTAACCAACCCACAGGTGTACCTGGCAACCAACCCTAACCAACCCACAGGTGTAACTGGTAACCAACCCTAACCAACCCACAGGTGTAACTGGTAACCAACCCTAACCAACCCACAGGTGTACCTGACAAACAACCCTAACCAACCCACAGGTGTACCTGGCAAAAAACCCTAACCAACCCACAAGTGTACCTGGCAAACAACCCTAACCAACCCACACATGTACCTGGCAACCATCCCCCCACCCCCTTGTAGAGACATGGCAGCATTGTAGGGCAACTTGATGGTCGAACTCAGCTTTGTGCGCACACAGTTGGTGGTCAACACACACACACACACTCACCTCTACCCACCACCCCAACCCCACATCCCCACATCCTCACCCCCTCCCCTCCCCAACCCCTAACCCCAACCCCACATCCTCACCCCAACCCAACCCCAACCCCACATCCTCACCCCAACCCAACCCCAACCCCACATCCTCTCCCCAACCCCTAACCCCAACCCCACATCCTCACCCCACCCACCATCACCTCTACCCCGACCCACTTGTAGAGACATGACAGCACTGATGGGCCACTTGATGATGGATTGCAGCTCGGTGCGCACTCAACTGGTGGGCCACCCACACACCCTCACCTCAACCCACCTACCCTCACCTCCATCCCCTCCCACCACGTCCCCTCACCTCTACCCGCCCACCCTCACCTCTACCCCCACACACATCCTCACCCCCACCTCTACCCCCCAGCCCCACCCCCCATCCTCACCCCCAACCCCACCCCCCACACAAATCCTCACCCCCACCTCTACCCCCCACCCCCACCCCCCATCCTCACCCCCAACCCCATCCCCCAACCCCTTGTAGAGACATGACAGCACTGAAGGGCAACTTGATGATTGAACTGGGCTCAGTGTACCTGGTAATCAACCCTAACCAACTATAACCAACCCACAGGTGTACCTCGTAACAATCCCCACCCCACCCCACCCCCCTGTAGAGACATGTCAGCACTGACGGGGAACTTGATGATTGAACTGGGCTGGGTGCACACACAACTGATGGGCTACCCACCCACCTTCACCTCTACCCACCACCCCAACCCCACATCCTCCCCCCCATCCCCCAACCCACCCCCATCCCCCACACCCCACACGCCATCCTCACCCCCAACCCCACATCCTCACCCCAACCCCAACCCCCATCCTCACCCCATCCCCATCCCCACCCCCACCCCCTTGTAGAGACATGACAGCACTGAAGGGCAACTTGATGATCGAACTAGGCTCTGTGCGCACTCAACTGATGGGCTCGCGGAACCAGGTTGAAGATGCTAAGAAAGCTGGGATGGAGGAGGCAAAGGTAATGTTTATTTCTTTGTTTGCATGGGTTATTGATTGATTGATTGTTGTTTTGTGTGTGTGTGTGTGTGTGGGGGGGGGGGGGGGGGGGGTAAAGCGATTTCCCGCCAAAACAGGGTCAAAACTAACAATTGTTTGTTTGTTTGTTTGCATGGTTTATTTGATGGATGGATGGATGGATGGATGACCTATGTTAAGCTCGCACACAGTTGGTAGGATCGCGGAACGTGGTGGATGGCGCTAAGAAAGCTGGGAGGTGTTGATTTGTTGATTGCTTACACTCAGAGACCAAGGCTCCGTTAGCTAGCTTGCTATACTAGGTAGCAGCGATGAAGACGCTCATCCCCCCTCTCTCAACCCCCCCCCCCCACACACACACACACACACACACACCGCCCCCTGCCGCCCCTTGCTCATCCCCCCCCCCCCCCCCCATACACACACACACACACACACCGCCCCCTGCCGCCCCTTGCTCATCCCCCCCCCCCCCCCCCCCCCACACACACACACACCCACACACACACCGCCCCCTGCCGCCCCTTGCTCATCCCCCCCCCCCCCCACACCCACCCACCCACCCACACACTCACACACACACCAAACACTCACACTCCAAACACTCACACACCAACACTCCAAGACAAAGGCTCGCTTAGCTGGCTTGCATGAAGAGGTAGCAGCAATGAAGACCCCCCCCCTGCCCCACCCCGGTCACCCTCTCTACCCACCCACCCCCCCTGCCCCACCCCGGTCACCCCCTCTACCCACCCCACCCTATCACCCCTCGCTCATCGCCCCCCCTCACCTCACCCCACCCCACCCCCACCATCATTCTCTCTCACACACACACCAAACACTCTCACACGAACTCCCACACAGGCACACTCAGAGACCAAGGCTCGGTTATCTAGCTTGTAACAAGAGGTAGCAGCCATGAAGACGCTCATCCCCCCTCTCACACACACACATGCACCAAACACTCCCGCACCAAACACACCCACACAGGCACACTCAGAGACCAAGGCTCGGTTAGCTAGCTTGCAACAAGAGGAAGCCGCCATGAAGGCGCTCATCCCCCCTGGAACCGAGCTGCCCAAGGTGGCTAGTGCATCTGCCGAGGCAAAGCAAGCAGGGGGGGAGGTAGTGCCCCAGGCGGTAGCTGAGGAGAAGCCGGCGAAGAAGGCAGGTGGTGGAGGGTTGTGGGGCTTCATTGCCCCTCCCCCGAAGGTTCACTCATCATGATGTGAGAGGGGGGGAGGTAGCACCCAAGGCAGTAGCTGGGGAGAAGCTGGCGTGCTTGGCTAAGGGTGAGGTAGCGCCCCAGGCGGTAGCTGAGGAGAAGGCAGGTGGAGGGTTGTGGGGCTTCATTGCCCCTCCCCCTAAGGTTCACTCATCATGATGTGAGAGGGGGGGAGGTAGCACCCAAGGCGGTAGCTGAGGAGAAGGCAGGTGGTGAGGTAGCGCCCCAGGCGGTAGCTGAGGAGAAGCTGGCGAGTAAGGCAGGTGGAGGGTTGTGGAGCTTCATTGCCCCTCCCCCTAAGGTTCACTCATCATAATGTGAGAGGGGAGAGGTAGCGCCCAAGGCGGTAGCTGAGGAGAATCCGGCGAAGAAGGCAGGGGGTGCGGTAGCGCCCCAGGCGGTAGCTGAGGAGAAGCCGGCGAAGAAGGCAGGTGGTGGAGGGTTGTGGGGCTTTATTGCCCCTCCCCCTAAGGTTCACTCATCATGATGTGAGAGGGGGGGAGGTAGCACCCAAGGCAGTAGCTGGGGAGAAGCTGGCGTGCTTGGCTAAGGGTGAGGTAGCGCCCCAGGCGGTAGCTGAGGAGAAGGCAGCGAAGAAGGCAGGTGGAGGGTTGTGGGGCTTCATTGCCCCTCCCCCTAAGGTTCACTCATCATGATGTGAGAGGGGGGGAGGTAGCACCCAAGGCGGTAGCTGAGGAGAAGGCAGGTGGTGAGGTAGCGCCCCAGGCGGTAGCTGAGGAGAAGCTGGCGAGTAAGGCAGGTGGAGGGTTGTGGGGCTTCATTGCCCCTCCCCCTAAGGTTCACTCATCATAATGTGAGAGGGGAGAGGTAGCGCCCAAGGCGGTAGCTGAGGAGAATCCGGCGAAGAAGGCAGGGGGTGCGGCAGCGCCCCAGGCGGTAGCTGAGGGGAAGCTGGCAAGTAAGGCAGGTGGAGGAGGGTTGTGGGGCTTGATTGCCCCTCCCCCTAAGGTTCACTCATCATGATGCGAGAGGGGGGGAGGTAGCGCCCAAGGCGATAGCTGAGGAGAAACTGGCGTGCGTGGCAAGGGGGGAGGTAGCGCCCCAGGCGGTAGCTGAGGAGAAGGCAGCGAAGAAGGCAGGTGGTGGAGGGTTGTGGGGCTTTATTGCCCCTCCCCCTAAGGTTCACTCATCATGATGTGAGAGGGGGGGAGGTAGCACCCAAGGCAGTAGCTGGGGAGAAGGCAGGTGGTGAGGTAGCGCCCCAGGCGGTAGCTGAGGAGAAGCTGGCGAGTAAGGCAGGTGGAGGGTTGTGGGGCTTCATTGCCCCTCCCCCTAAGGTTCACTCATCATAATGTGAGAGGGGAGAGGTAGCGCCCAAGGCGGTAGCTGAGGAGAATCCGGCGAAGAAGGCAGGGGGTGCGGTAGCGCCCCAGGCGGTAGCTGAGGGGAAGCTGGCAAGTAAGGCAGGTGGAGGAGGGTTGTGGGGCTTTATTGCCCCTCCCCCCTGACTGCTCACCGGCTTCCAACTCCAAGTGTTACCCTTGCGATACCCACTCCAACCGAATTCCAGCCCAAGGGTGCCCCCGTGCGATACCCACTCCAATCAAATTCCACCTCAAAGTTCCCTGGTGCGATACCCACTCCAATCGAATTCCAACTCAAAGTTCCCTGGACCCTGGTGCGATACCCACTCCAACCGGATTCCAACCCTAAGTTATTTAACTTGAACTTGGTTACATAACTTCAGCCAGCAATTTGGCTGCTCGCCGTCTTTGGCAGTGAAAACATTATTACCAGGAACATGTAAACGCTAATAAATCACGAATTCCTCTTTCATTTTTTCGTTTTTTTCTCCTCTTCATGGGAACGATAAAAAACAGTACAAAAACTAATCACACAAATCAAAGACTCAGTCCAATCTCTTCATACCATACATTCATGGATGAACAGAGGAAGCTTCGCTCGACCTTCAACTTCTGGATTGCAAATCAGGTAATGTAGAGGAATCTTTTTACTCTCAGATTGGGAAATCAGGTTCTGATACTTTCCTCTCGAGTTCAGTCAGGCTTTGTCAGCAGGGTAATTCGAAGCGCGCGCTAATTCAAAGCGCGCTGACTTTTTGGCCCCCTCTGCGCTTTAAGCGCAGTTTTTGCAACTCCCTGTGGGCGCAGCAAGCAATTTTTGCGTTTTTTGCAGTACAAAGCAGGGTAATTCAAAGCGCGCGCTTTTGCGCTTTTAAGCGCTGACTTTTTGACCCCCCTCTGCGCTTTAAGCGCAATTTTTTGCAACACCCTGTGGGCCAGCAAGCAAGTTTTGCGCTTTTTGCACTACAAAGCGCAGTTTTTTTGTTTTCAAGTGTGCTAAAGCGCTGGCCAATTTGGCCATTTGAAGTACCCTGGTACAAAGCGCATTTTTTGTTTTCAAGTGCGCTGAAGCGCTGGCCAATTTGGCTATTTGAAGTACCCTGTTCGTCAGTACATTCAAAGACCACACGATGTTCATCTTGAACGGTTACAGAATCACAAAGGTGACACACTTGATCCTTCCAAGGAACAACTCTACGTTTTCACCAATCAGTTTCAACCTTAGGTACTGGGAGGAAGTTCTAAATACATATTACGCACCAATTTGTGCGGTAAGTGTCGGATTAGATAATTGGGCATCTCAGGTTTCCCACTCTCATCCCATGAGGAGGACATCCAAGTCTGGTACACAACATTCTTCCTTCCTTGTTATCCCAAGCTTTCATCTCTAGGGCGCGTATCTGATGACTTGGTGCATTGACATGGTGGTGGTGGTGGTAATGGTTGTTGACTGGTGGTGATACTGGTAGTGGTGATGGTGGTGGTGATGGTGGTGTCCTGATTAAAGTAGTATGTACTCAGTGCATGCAAGAGATGCTCACCCGGCAGGACAGCGTCAGGCGCTGCGTGCATGTCTGAACTTGGTTCCGCAGACTCAAGGACACAAGCCTGCATGTCTGACGAGAACTTGTGTCCAGAAGACGTGAGTCCTCGTCGATGGCGTCGCGCTCGAACAATGCCCTGAGCGCGCAGCAAAGGGCGTCTTCCGTCGCGGACATGACGCGTTTGTATTAAAACTGCGGAAAGCAAAGCTATTTGAGGGTGGGGGTGATGAAATATGGCTGCTGCAATTTCCGAGTCGAAACTGACATTAATGAGGACAGAGTGAGATAAATGAATGCTGTTTACACGGAGGATGACGCGTTTCTATCATTCGACCTTCGTCAGATCAAGCAGCTGAGTAATTAGGAGGAGAAAGCAGGCCAGACTAGTAGGAGATAGTTGGGGAGCTCCTGGGTTGCGGATACCTATGCATTTCAACGTTCCCACATCAGCATTTCCCCGTGCCGTGGCCCGCCGTGGCCTGCCGCACCGCGGCAACGGATATCGCCGGAGCTGCCAGCCTGACTTCTGGTCCTCGGGAAGGCCAAAATACGTACGTGAAAACACGCCCTTGGTCTTGATGCGAATGTCGGGTAGCTGTCGCTTGCTAGCTCGCATGTTGACTCGTCGAACGTCGGGTGGCGTGGGATGGGTTAACGAATGCACAGGTCCGACTGCTACTGCCCTCAATGGTCGTTCTGTGGGACGTCGCAACGGACCCTCTAAAATCTGCGTAGGTGACGCAAGACGCAGCATGTAGAATAATCCTACATCAGCCATTGGTGTGCTCAAGTGAATGTGCCTTGAAAGCTCCACGCTAATAGGGCATGTGACAAGTGGAAAAAATGTGTCTTGTGCGTGACCTTGTGCGTGTTAAGCACACGTGATAACCAACTACACCAACGAGACACGATGAAGGTTCATCAGATATGAGGTATATGAAACCATCATCAATAGTTTTTCAACTCTCTCTGTTCTCTTATAAATCTCTGTAACGAACCCTCTCTCTCTCTCTGTTCTCTTATAAATCTCTAGTCATAGCGCATGCCCTTGGGAGGTATTTAGTTCTTTTAGTTCGGCCTTCCTCTCTTGTGGTTGGTAGGCTTGGTGTTCTGGATTGCATACTTTTGCATCCCTCCCCTTTCCGCTCTCCTTTACGCCTCTAGTTTGTTTCCTTTTTTTTGACTTGACCTAGTTTGTTTCCAGGTTTGTGGGGGTGCCTTCAAAACCCTCGTGCTTCCGTGTTATAAAATTGGATGGTCGGCAGGCTGTGCTGCTGTCCAGTACTCCAGTCTCGGCAGTGATTTGCTGAGTTTATGTAACGAACCCTCTCTCTCTCTCAGCTTTCTCTCCGTCCTCTTCTATCCTCTCTCTTTCTCTCCGTCGCTGCATACTAAGGTGCTCATAGCGCGTGCCCTTGATTGGTCTAAAGCTTTTTTGGCCCAGCCCTCTGCTCTTGTGTTTGTTGGGCTTGGTGCTCTGGATTACCTGCCTCGGCATCCCTCCCCTTCACGCTCTTCTTTCCGCCCTAGTTTGTTTCCTTTTTTTGACTTGACCTAGTTTGTTTTTAGGTCTGAGGGGGTGCCTTAAAAACCCTCGTCTTTCTGTGTTATAAAATTGCATGGTCGGCAGGCTGTGCTGCTGTCCAGTCTCGGCAGTGATTCGCTGAGTTTCTGTAACGAACCCTCTCTCTCTACACTTACCTCGCTATTTGCTACTTGTTATAGAATTGCACGGTCTGCAGGCTGTCCTGCTGTCCTGTCTCGGCAGTGATTTGCTGAGTTTATGTAACTAATCCTCTCTCTCAATATTTTTCTCAATGCCTTTGTAGTTTGCTCCGTTTTTGAAAGCTTTATAATTTACTTTTTATTTTGCTTTTTGGAGGCAGTCGTTTTACCAACGGGGGCCCTGAGTTCGTGCTACAGTGATCATTTAATTCTACAATATAATTAGCGACGGGGGTAAGGTGAAGTAGTGCTAATACTACTATTTCGTATTATTAGTATGCTCCATAGTTTCCGTGGGTATTGCTCGGGCAGATTTGGAGTTGAAAGACTGCGAGCAGCCCAGAGTTGGCTGAAAAGCAATGTAACAATCCAATACTTTCCCGCATCTAATGTAACAATCCAATACTATCCCGCATCTAATGTAACAATCCAATACTATCCCGCATCCAATGTAACAATCCAATACTATCCCGCATCTTCTAAGGTCAGCATACGGTAGTGTGGGCACCTAAGGGGGGGGGGGGGGGGGGGGGGGGGGGCAGAGGGTTGTGCAATCCCAGGAAGCATCGTGCCTAGCGGCCTATCTCACGCAAATCCAATCCATGCCAATCCAATCCAATCCCAGGAAGCATCGTGCCTAGCGGCCTATCTCACGCCAATCCAATCCATGCCAATCCAACCCAATCCCAGGAAGCATCGTGCCTAGCGGCCTATCTCACGCCAATCCAATCCATGCCAATCCAATCCAATCCCAGGAAGCATCGTGCCTAGCGGCATATCTCATGCCAATCCATGCCAATCCAATCCAATCCCAGGAAGCATCGTGCCTAGCGGCCTATCTCATGCCAATCCATGCCAATCCAATCCAATCCCAGGAAGCATCGTGCCTAGCGGCCTATCTCACGCCAATCCAATCCATGCCAATCCAACCCAATCCCAGGAAGCATCGTGCCTAGCGGCCTATCTCACGCCAATCCAATCCATGCCAATCCAATCCAATCCCAGGAAGCATCGTGCCTAGCGGCCTATCTCATGCCAATCCATGCCAATCCAATCCAATCCCAGGAAGCATCGTGCCTAGCGGCCTATCTCATGCCAATCCATGCCAATCCAATCCAATCCCAGGAAGCATCGTGCCTAGCGGCCTATCTCACGCCAATCCAATCCATGCCAATCCAACCCAATCCCAGGAAGCATCGTGCCTAGCGGCCTATCTCACGCCAATCCAATCCATGCCAATCCAATCCAATCCCAGGAAGCATCGTGCCTAGCGGCCTATCTCATGCCAATCCATGCCAATCCAATCCAATCCCAGGAAGCATCGTGCCTAGCGGCCTATCTCATGCCAATCCAATCCAATCCCAGGAAGCATCGTGCCTAGCGGCCTATCTCATGCCAATCCATGCCAATCCAATCCAATCCAAGGAAGCATCGTGCCTAGCGGCCTATCTCATGCCAATCCATGCCAATCCAATCCAATCCCAGGAAGCATCGTGCCTAGCGGCCTGTCTCATGCCAATCCAATCCAATCCCAGGAAGCATCGTGCCTAGCGGCCTATCTCATGCCAATCCATGCCAATCCAATCCATTCCCAGGAAGCATTGTGCCTAGCGGCCTATTTCCTGCCAATCCATGCCAATCCAATCCAATCCCAGGAAGCATCGTGCCTAGCGGCCTATCTCTGATGCTTTCCCTTTCAGTTTGCTCGTCCGGTGCTTGGGCTCTGAGCTTCCATATGACTTGGGGGTGATGGAGCGAATGGACTGGAAGGTTGGCAAGTGCGTTGCTCTGATCATCGAGCTCATGTTGGCCAAGGGGGAAGAGTGCTTGGGAGTTCCAGAGTTCTGTGGTGGCTGCGAGCCAGGCTTTGGGGTGCTGAACATCTGTGGGCGAGTGGTGGGCGGATGGTGGGTGGCGGGTGGGTAGTGTTGAGTTGTGATGATTTGTGTTGTGTTGATTTGTGTTGATTTGTGTTGATTTGAGTTGTGTTGTCTGTGTTGTGTTGAGTTGTGTTGTGTTGAGTTGTGTTGTGTTGAGTTGAGTTGAGTTGTGTTGAGTTTTGTGTTGTGCTGCTGTAGCTGTGAGCCAGGCCGCTTTGGGGAGCTGGACATCTGTAGGCGGATGGTAGGTCTCATATATGTAGGGACCGGCAGTACACACAATACGCAGTACACACAATACGCAGAGTACACACAATACACAGGTACACACACAAGACACAGTGCACACAATACACAGAACACACAATACACACAATACACAGTACACACAATACATAAGTAACACCACCAATACACAGTACCACAATACACCAGTACACACAATACACACAATACACAGTAACACACAATACCACAGTACACACAAATACACGATACACACAATACACGATCCCACCACAATACACAGTACACACAATACACAACAATACACAGTACACACAATACACAGTACACACAATACACAGTACACACAATACACCAGTACACACAATACACACATACAACAGTACCACCAACAATACACAGTACACACAATACACAGTACACACAATACACAGTACACACAATACACAGTACACACAATACCAGTCACAACTACACAGTACACCAAATACACAGTACAGTACACACAATACACACAATACACAGTACACACAATACACAGTACACACAATACACAGTACACACAATACACAGTACACACAATACACAGTACACACAATACACAGTACACACAATACACAGTACACAGTACACACAATACACAGTACACTCAGTACACAGAACACACAATACACGATACACAGTCAACATTTCAATACACTGTACACACAATACACAATACAAAGTCAATATTTAAGCATGCATATGATTAAGAAACAGACAATATTAAAATACACATTATTCACAATACACAGTCAATGTTTAAACATGTATAAATACAGTATAAATACATACATAAATACAATCAATCATGATAGACTACACACAAATCAACATTTAAACTTCGATATGGATATATGGAGGTGTTTCAGGGTTTAGGATTTATGTACACCATAACCACTTCCTTTAAACACGTATTGCAGGTGGAGGTGTTTGTAGTCTTAGGGTTTAGGGTTGCCATACACCGTAGTCACTTCCTTTAGACACATCTTATATTGTGTGGCTCTCCTTTCAGGTGGAGCTGGGACCTCGTTGGAAGCTTCGCCCAATTGATATTGATACCGTTTGCCTATGATGCAAAAACATAATTACTAATTACTAATTAGAGTCACCGCCTTTCAACATCTTATATTGTGTGGCTCTCTTTCCAGGTGGAGTTGGGACCTCGTTGGAAGCTTCCGGAAGCGCCAACTCAGCCTTTCCCCCCGCCAACACTGAGGATGCAGTTGCGGCTGCGGCATCCGCAGCCCAAAATGCGAAAGCCACTAATGAGTCGGCCGTGGTGGAACTGAGGGCACAGCTGGAGATCACTAAGAAAGAACTTAGGTGAGGCTCCACAAACATACACACACGTACGCACTTGCACGCGCACATGTACACGCAGCCCAAAGTGTGAAAGCCACTGATGAGTCAGCCGTGGTGGAACTAAGGGCACAGCTGGAGATCACTAGGAAAGAGCTTAGGCGAGGCTTCACAAACATACACACACGTACGCACTTGCACGCGCACATGTACACGCAGCCCAAAGTGTGAAAGCCACTAATGAGTCAGCCGTGGTGGAACTAAGGGCACAGCTGGAGATCACTAGGAAAGAGCTTAGGCGAGGCTCCACAAACATACACACACGTACGCACTTGCACGCACACATGTACACGCAGCTCTAAGTGCGAAAGCCACTAATGAGTCAGC
This sequence comes from Chlamydomonas sp. ICE-L, assembly GCA_013435795.1. Classification (NCBI taxonomy): domain Eukaryota; kingdom Viridiplantae; phylum Chlorophyta; class Chlorophyceae; order Chlamydomonadales; family Chlamydomonadaceae; genus Chlamydomonas; species Chlamydomonas sp. ICE-L. Next base: position 129,517 of record JACBWV010000924.1, read on the forward strand.
CGTGGTGGAACTAAGGGCACAGCTGGAGATCACTAGGAAAGAGCTTAGGCGAGGCTCCACAAACATACACACACGTACGCACTTGCACGCACACATGTACACGCAGCCCTAAGTGCGAAAGCCACTAATGAGTCAGCCGTGGTGGAACTAAGGGCACAGCTGGAGATCACTAGGAAAGAGCTTAGGCGAGGCTTCACAAACATATATGCACGCACATACACACATGCGCAGACACAAACACAAACATGAACACACACACACATACCACAGAGTACGAAAGCCACTAATGATTCAGCCGCGGTAGAACTGAAGGCACAGCTGGAGATCACTAAGAAATAACTTCCGTGAGGCTCCACTGCAGACACGCACATACACATGAGCACTTGCGCACACACATACATATACACACGGCCCAGATTGCGAAAGCAACTAATGAGTCGGCCGTGGTGGAACTAAGGGCACAGCTGGAGATCGCTAAGAAACAACTTAGTTGAGGCTCCACAAAAACATACACACATGCACGCACTCATACACATACGTACGCAAATGCACATGCACATAGACATAGTCCACACACATGCACACACACATGCACACACATGCACACACATGAGCACTTGCATGCACACACATGCACACACATACACACACATGCACGCACAAATGCACACACATACACACAAATGCACATACACACATGAGCACTTGCATGCACACACACATACACACATGAGCACTTGCATGGACACACATACACACATGAGCACTTGCATGCACACACATGCACACACACGAGCACTTGCATGCACACACATACACACATGAGCACTTGCATGCACACACATACACACACATGAGCACTTGCATGCACACACACATACACACATGAGCACTTGCATGCACACACACATACACACATGAGCACTTGCATGCACACACATACACACACATGAGCACTTGCATGCACACACACATACACACACATGAGCACTTGCATGCACACACACATACACACATGAGCACTTGCATGCACACACACATAAATACATGAGCACTTGCATGCACACACACATAAATACATGAGCACTTGCACATTGACATACACAGAGCCCAGAGCGCCAAAGCAACTAATGAGTCGGCTGTGGTGGAGCAACAAAAATAACAAACATACGCACACGTGCACACATACACACAAACATACGCACTTGCACACACACATACACACACAGCCCAGAGCGCCAAAGCCACTATTGAGGCGGCCATGGTGGAACTGAGAGCACAGCTGGAGATCGATAAGAAAGAGCTTAGGTGAGGCTCCACTGCATACACACACATGAGCACTTGCACACACACATACACACTCGGACAAACGCATCGCATGCACATACACATAGCCCAGAGTGCGAAAACAACTAGTGAGTCTGCCGTGGTGAAACTGAGGGCAAAGCTGGAGATCGATAAGAAAGAGCTTAGGTGAGGCTCCACTGCATACACACACATGAGCACTTGCACACTCACATACACACATACACACTCGGACAAACGCATCGCATGCACATACACATAGCCCAGAGTGCGAAAACAACTAGTGAGTCGGCCGTGGTGGAACTGAGGGCACAGCTGGAGATCGCTAAGAAAGAGCTTAGGTATGGCTCCACAAACGTACGCACATGTGCACACACATATACACACTCACGCACACACCGTGCGCTTGCACATATGCACACACGCACAGACACACACATACACACATGCACAGACACACACATGCACACTCATGCCCATATGCACACATGCACAGGCACACGAATGCACAAACGCACGCATGCACAAACACACACATACACACACATGCACAGCAGCACAGACACACACATGCGCATAAACACGTATGCACAAACACCCACACACATACATACACACGCATGCACAAACACACACATGCACATACACACATCTGCACATACAAATGCATGCACACACATACACATGCACACACATGCACATATACACACATAGACATGCATGCTCATACACACACATGCACATACTCACACATACACGCACATGCACATACACATGCATACATATGCATGCACATACACACGCATACACATACACATGCATGCACATACTTAAACATACACACACACACATGCACATGCACACACATGCACACTTTCAAGTACATATGCACACAGACCAAGTGCAAAAGCCACACATGACCTCCACCCCACACCCCCACACCCACCCTCGCCCCATTGTAGAGACATGAAAGCACCTGGTAACCAACCCTAACCAACCCACAGGTGTACCTGGTAACCAACCCTAACCAACCCACAGGTGTACCTGGCAACCAACCCTAACCAACCCACAGGTGTACCTGGCAACCAACCCTAACCAACCCACAGGTGTAACTGGTAACCAACCCTAACCAACCCACAGGTGTAACTGGTAACCAACCCTAACCAACCCACAGGTGTACCTGGCAAACAACCCTAACCAACCCACAGGTGTACCTGGCAAAAAACCCTAACCAACCCACAAGTGTACCTGGCAAACAACCCTAACCAACCCACACATGTACCTGGCAACCATCCCCCCACCCCCTTGTAGAGACATGGCAGCATTGTAGGGCAACTTGATGGTCGAACTCAGCTTTGTGCGCACACAGTTGGTGGTCAACACACACACACACTCACCTCTACCCACCACCCCAACCCCACATCCTCACCCCCTAACCCCATCCCCTCCCCAACCCCTAACCCCAACCCCACATCCTCACCCCAACCCAACCCCAACCCCACATCCTCACCCCAACCCAACCCCAACCCCACATCCTCTCCCCAACCCCTAACCCCAACCCCACATCCTCACCCCACCCACCATCACCTCTACCCCGACCCACTTGTAGAGACATGACAGCACTGATGGGCCACTTGATGATGGATTGCAGCTCGGTGCGCACTCAACTGGTGGGCCACCCACACACCCTCACCTCAACCCACCTACCCTCACCTCCATCCCCTCCCACCACGTCCCCTCACCTCTACCCGCCCACCCTCACCTCTACCCCCACACACATCCTCACCCCCACCTCTACCCCCCAACCCCACCCCCCATCCTCACCCCCAACCCCACCCCCACACACATCCTCACCCCCACCTCTACCCCCCACCCCCACCCCCACCTCTACCCCCACCCCCACCCCCCATCCTCACCCCCACCTCTACCCCCACCCCCACCCCCACCTCTACCCCCCACCACCCCACCCCCATCCTCACCCCCAACCCCATCCTCACCCCCACCTCTACCCCCCCCCCACCCCCCTCCTCACCCCCACCTCTACCCCCACCCCCACCCCCCATCCTCACCCCCAACCCCATCCTCACCCCCACCTCTACCCCCCACCCCCACCCCCCATCCTCACCCCCAACCCCATCCCCCAACCCCTTGTAGAGACATGACAGCACTGAAGGGCAACTTGATGATTGAACTGGGCTCAGTGTACCTGGTAATCAACCCTAACCAACTATAACCAACCCACAGGTGTACCTCGTAACAATCCCCACCCCACCCCACCCCACCCCCCTGTAGAGACATGTCAGCACTGACGGGGAACTTGATGATTGAACTGGGCTGGGTGCACACACAACTGATGGGCTACCCACCCACCTTCACCTCTACCCACCACCCCAACCCCCACATCCTCCCCCCCATCCCCCAACCCACCCCCCATCCCCCACACCCCACACGCCATCCTCACCCCCAACCCCACATCCTCACCCCAACCCCAACCCCCATCCTCACCCCATCCCCATCCCCACCCCCACCCCCTTGTAGAGACATGACAGCACTGAAGGGCAACTTGATGATCGAACTAGGCTCTGTGCGCACTCAACTGATGGGCTCGCGGAACCAGGTTGAAGATGCTAAGAAAGCTGGGATGGAGGAGGCAAAGGTACTGTTTATTTCTTTGTTTGCATGGGTTATTGATTGATTGATTGTTGTTTTGTGTGTGTGTGTGTGGGGGGGGGGGGGGGGGGGGGGGGGGGGGGGGGTAAAGCGATTTCCCGCCAAAACAGGGTCAAAACTAACGATTGTTTGTTTGTTTGTTTGCATGGTTTATTTGATGGATGGATGGATGGATGGATGACCTATGTTAAGCTCGCACACAGTTGGTAGGATCGCGGAACGTGGTGGATGGCGCTAAGAAAGCTGGGAGGTGTTGATTTGTTGATTGCTTACACTCAGAGACCAAGGCTCCGTTAGCTAGCTTGCTATACTAGGTAGCAGCGATGAAGACGCTCATCCCCCCTCTCTCAACCCCCCCCCCCCCCCACACACACACACACAATGACGATGAAGGCGCTCATCCCCCCTGGAACCGAGCTGCCCAAGGTGGCTAGTGCATCTGCCGAGGCAAAGCAAGCAGGGGGGGAGGTAGTGCCCCAGGCGGTAGCTGAGGAGAAGCCGGCGAAGAAGGCAGGTGGTGGAGGGTTGTGGGGCTTCATTGCCCCTCCCCCGAAGGTTCACTCATCATGATGTGAGAGGGGGGGAGGTAGCACCCAAGGCAGTAGCTGGGGAGAAGCTGGCGTGCTTGGCTAAGGGTGAGGTAGCGCCCCAGGCGGTAGCTGAGGAGAAGGCAGGTGGAGGGTTGTGGGGCTTCATTGCCCCTCCCCCTAAGGTTCACTCATCATGATGTGAGAGGGGTGGAGGTAGCACCCAAGGCGGTAGCTGAGGAGAAGGCAGGTGGTGAGGTAGCGCCCCAGGCGGTAGCTGAGGAGAAGCTGGCGAGTAAGGCAGGTGGAGGGTTGTGGAGCTTCATTGCCCCTCCCCCTAAGGTTCACTCATCATAATGTGAGAGGGGAGAGGTAGCGCCCAAGGCGGTAGCTGAGGAGAATCCGGCGAAGAAGGCAGGGGGTGCGGTAGCGCCCCAGGCGGTAGCTGAGGAGAAGCCGGCGAAGAAGGCAGGTGGTGGAGGGTTGTGGGGCTTTATTGCCCCTCCCCCTAAGGTTCACTCATCATGATGTGAGAGGGGGGGAGGTAGCACCCAAGGCAGTAGCTGGGGAGAAGCTGGCGTGCTTGGCTAAGGGTGAGGTAGCGCCCCAGGCGGTAGCTGAGGAGAAGGCAGCGAAGAAGGCAGGTGGAGGGTTATGGGGCTTCATTGCCCCTCCCCCTAAGGTTCACTCATCATGATGTGAGAGGGGGGGAGGTAGCACCCAAGGCCGTAGCTGAGGAGAAGGCAGGTGGTGAGGTAGCGCCCCAGGCGGTAAGCTGAGGAGAAGCTGGCGAGTAAGGCAGGTGGAGGGTTGTGGGGCTTCATTGCCCCTCCCCCTAAGGTTCACTCGATCATAATGTGAGAGGGGAGAGGTGCGCCCAAGGCTGGTAGCTTCGGAGAATCCGGCGAAGGAAGCAGGGGTGCGGTTAGCGACCCAGGACGGTTAGCTGAGGGGAAAGTGGCAAGTAAGTAGGCAGGTCGGAGAGGGTGTGGGGCCTTTATTGCCCTCCCCTAATTGATGTGAGAGGTGGGGAGAGTATCCACCAAGGGCGGTAGTGAGGAGAAGGCAGGTGGTGAGTAGCGCCCCCAGGCGGTAGCTGAGGAGAAGCTGGCGAGTAAGGCAGGTTGGGTTGTGGGGCTTCATGCACCTCCCCCTAAGGTTCACTCATCATGTCTGTGAGAGGGGGGGAGGTAGCGCCCAAGGCGATAGCCTGAGGAGATAAGCTGGCGTGCGTGGCAAGGGGGGAAGGTAGCGCCCCAGGCGGGTAGCTGAGGAGAAGACAGCGAAGGAGGAGGAGGAGGGGAGTTTTGTGGGCTTAATAGCCTCTCCCCCTAAGGTTCACTCATCATAATGTGAGAGGGGGGGGGGGGGGGGGGGGGGGGGGGGGGGGTAGCGCCCAAGGGTTCTGGGTCAAGACTGGCCTGGACATGCGTTTTTATATTTATGTTTTTGTAGTTTGGATTGTTACCTGGTTTTTCAGCCAACCCTGGACTGCTCACCGGCTTCCAACTCCAAGTGTTACCCTTGCGATACCCACTCCAACCGAATTCCATCCCAAGGGTGCCCCCGTGCGATACCCACTCCAATCAAATTCCACCTCAAAGTTCCCTGGTGCGATACCCACTCCAATCGAATTCCAACTCAAAGTTCCCTGGACCCTGGTGCGATACCCACTCCAACCGGATTCCAACCCTAAGTTCTTTAACTTGAACTTGGTTACATAGCTTCAGCCAGCAATTTGGCTGCTCGCCGTCTTTGGCAGTGAAAACATTATTACCAGGAACATGTAAACGCTAATAAATCACGAATTCCTCTTTCATTTTTTCGTTTTTTTCTCCTATTCATTGGAACGATAAAAAACAGTACAAAAACTAATCACACAAATCAAAGACTCAGTCCAATCTCTTCATACTATACATTCATGGATGAGCAGAGGAAGCTTCGCTCGACCTTCAACTTCTGGATTGCACATCAGGTAATGTAGAGGAATCTTTTTACTCTCAGATTGGGAAATCAGGTTAATACTTTCCTTTTGAGTTCAGTCAGGCTTTGTCAGCAGGGTAATTCGAAGCGCGCGCTAATTCAAAGCGCGCTGACTTTTTGACCCCCTCTGCGCTTTAAGCGCATTTTTGCAACTCCCTGTGGGCGCAGCAAGCAATTTTTGCGTTTTTTGCAGTACAAAGCGCATTTTTTGTTTTCAAGTGCGCTGAAGCGCTGGCCAATTTGGCTATTTGAAGTACCCTGTTCGTCAGTACATTCAAAGACCACATGATGTTCATCTTGAACGGTTCCAGAATCACGAAGGTGACACACTCGATCCTTCCAAGGAACAACTCTACGTTTCCACCAATCAGTTTCAACCTTAGGTACTGGGAGGAAGTTCTAAATACATATTACGCACCAATTTGTGCGGTAAGTGTCGGATTAGATAATTGGGCATCTCAGGTTTCCCACTCTCATCCCATGAGGAGGACATCCAAGTCTGGTACACAACATTCTTCCTTCCTTGTTATCCCAAGCTTTCATCTCTAGGGCGCGTATCTGATGACTTGGTGCATTGACATGGTGGTGGTGGTGGTAATGGTTGTTGACTGGTGGTGATACTGGTGGTGGTGATGGTGGTGGTGATGGTGGTGTCCTGATTAAAGTAGTATGTACTCAGTGCATGCAAGAGATGCTCACCCGGCAGGACAGCGTCAGGCGCTGCGTGCATGTCTGAACTTGGTTCCGCAGACTCAAGGACACAAGCCTGCATGTCTGACGAGAACTTGTGTCCAGAAGACGTGAGTCCTCGTCGATGGCGTCGCGCTCGAACAATGCCCTGAGCGCGCAGCAAAGGGCGTCTTCCGTCGCGGACATGACGCGTTAGTATTAAAACTGCGGAAAGCAAAGCTATTTGAGGGTGGGGGTGATGAAATATGGCTGCTGCAATTTCCGAGTCGAAACTGACATTAATGAGGACAGAGTGAGATAAATGAATGCTGTTTACACGGAGGATGACGCGTTTCTATCATTCGACCTTCGTCAGATCAAGCAGCTGAGTAATTAGGAGGAGAAAGCAGGCCAGACTAGTAGGAGATAGTAGGGGAGCTCCTGGGTTGCGGATACCTATGCATTTCAACGTTCCCACATCAGCATTTCCCCGTGCCGTGGCCCGCCGTGGCCTGCCGCACCGCGGCAACGGATATCGCCGGAGCTGCCAGCCTGACTTCTGGTCCTCGGGAAGGCCAAAATACGTACGTGAAAACACGCCCTTGGTCTTGATGCGAATGTCGGGTAGCTGTCGCTTGCTAGCTCGCATGTTGACTCGTCGAACGTCGGGTGGCGTGGGATGGGTTAACGAATGCACAGGTCCGACTGCTACTGCCCTCAATGGTTGTTCTGTGGGACGTCGCAACGGACCCTCTAAAATCTGCGTAGGTGACGCAAGACGCAGCATGTAGAATAATCCTACATCAGCCATTGGTGTGCTCAAGTGAATGTGCCTTGAAAGCTCCACGCTAATAGGGCATGTGACAAGTGGAAAAAATGTGTCTTGTGCGTGACCTTGTGCGTGTTAAGCACACGTGATAACCAACTACACCAACGAGACACGATGAAGGTTCATCAGATATGAGGTATATGAAACCATCATCAATAGTTTTTCAACTCTCTCTGTTCTCTTATAAATCTCTGTAACGAACCCTCTCTCTCTCTCTGTTCTCTTATAAATCTCTAGTCATAGCGCATGCCCTTGGGAGGTATTTAGTTCTTTTAGTTCGGCCTTCCTCTCTTGTGGTTGGTAGGCTTGGTGTTCTGGATTGCATACTTTTGCATCCCTCCCCTTTCCGCTCTCCTTTACGCCTCTAGTTTGTTTCCTTTTTTTTGACTTGACCTAGTTTGTTTCCAGGTTTGTGGGGGTGCCTTCAAAACCCTCGTGCTTCCGTGTTATAAAATTGGATGGTCGGCAGGCTGTGCTGCTGTCCAGTACTCCAGTCTCGGCAGTGATTTGCTGAGTTTATGTAACGAACCCTCTCTCTCTCTCAGCTTTCTCTCCGTCCTCTTCTATCCTCTCTCTTTCTCTCCGTCGCTGCATACTAAGGTGCTCATAGCGCGTGCCCTTGATTGGTCTAAAGCTTTTTTGGCCCAGCCCTCTGCTCTTGTGTTTGTTGGGCTTGGTGCTCTGGATTACCTGCCTCGGCATCCCTCCCCTTCACGCTCTTCTTTCCGCCCTAGTTTGTTTCCTTTTTTTGACTTGACCTAGTTTGTTTTTAGGTTTGAGGGGGTGCCTTAAAACCCTCGTCTTTCTGTGTTATAAAATTGCATGGTCGGCAGGCTGTGCTGCTGTCCAGTCTCGGCAGTGATTCGCTGAGTTTCTGTAACGAACCCTCTCTCTCTACACTTACCTCGCTATTTGCTACTTGTTATAGAATTGCACGGTCTGCAGGCTGTCCTGCTGTCCTGTCTCGGCAGTGATTTGCTGAGTTTATGTAACTAATCCTCTCTCTCAATATTTTTCTCAATGCATTTGTAGTTTGCTCCGTTTTTGAAAGCTTTATAATTTACTTTTTATTTTGCTTTTTGGAGGCAGTCGTTTTACCAACGGGGGCCCTGAGTTCGTGCTACAGTGATCATTTAATTCTACAATATAATTAGCGACGGGGGTAAGGTGAAGTAGTGCTAATACTACTATTTCGTATTATTAGTATGCTCCATAGTTTCCGTGGGTATTGCTCGGGCAGATTTGGAGTTGAAAGACGGCGAGCAGCCCAGAGTTGGCTGAAAAGCAATGTAACAATCCAATACTTTCCCGCATCTAATGTAACAATCCAATACTATCCCGCATCTAATGTAACAATCCAATACTATCCCGCATCCAATGTAACAATCCAATACTATCCCGCATCTCTAAGGTTCAGCATACGGTAGTGTGGGCACCTAAGGGGGGGGGGGGGGGGGGGGGGGTGCAGAGGGTTTGTGCAATCCCAGGAAGCATCGTGCCTAGCGGCCTATCTCACGCCAATCCAATCCATGCCTATCCAATCCATTCCCAGGAAGCATCGTGCCTAGCGGCCTATCTCACGCCAATCCAATCCATGCCAATCCAATTCAATCCCAGGAAGCATCTGCCTAGCGGCCTATCTCACGCCCAATCCAATTCCATGCCAATCCAATCCAATCCCAGGAAGCATCGTGCCTAGCGGCCTATCTCACGCCAATCCAATCCATGCCAATCCAATCCAATCCCAGGAAGCATCGTGCCTAGCGGCCTATCTCACGCCAATCCAATCCATGCCAATCCAATCCAATCCAATCCCAGGAAGCATCGTGCCTAGCGGCCTATCTCATGCCAATCCATGCTAATCCAATCCAATCCCAGGAAGTATCGTGCCTAGCGGCCTATCTCATGCCAATCCATGCCAATCCAATCCAATCCCAGGAAGCATCGTGCCTAGCGGCCTATCTCATGCCAATCCAATCCAATCCCAGGAAGCATCGTGCCTAGCGGCCTATCTCATGCCAATCCATGCCAATCCATGCCAATCCAATCCATTCCCAGGAAGCATCGTGCCTAGTGGCCTATTTCCTGCCTATCCATGCCAATCCAATCCAATCCAATCCCAGGAAGCATCGTGCCTAGCGGCCTATCTCTGATGCTTTCCCTTTCAGTTTGCTCGTCCGGTGCTTGGGCTCTGAGCTTCCATATGACTTGGGGGTGATGGAGCGAATGGACTGGAAGGTTGGCAAGTGCGATGCTCTGATCATCGAGCTCATGTTGGCCAAGGGGGAAGAGTGCTTGGGAGTTCCAGAGTTCTGTGGTGGCTGCGAGCCAGGCTTTGGGGTGCTGAACATCTGTGGGCGAGTGGTGGGCGGATGGTGGGTGGCGGGTGGGTAGTGTTGAGTTGTGATGATTTGTGTTGTGTTGATTTGTGTTGATTTGTGTTGATTTGGGTGTGTGTCTGTGTTGTGTTGAGTTGTGTTGTGTTGAGTTGTGTTGTGTTGAGTTGAGTTGTGAGTTGTGTTGAGTTTTGTGTGGTGCCATGCTGTTAGCTGTGAGCCAGCGCTTGGGGAGCGGGGACATTCTGTAGGGGATGGTAGGTCTCTTATATGTAGGGACCGGCAGTACAACACAATTAAGCAGTACAACACAATAACAGTACACCAATACACGTACCACAACACCAGTGCACACATACACAGAAAACACAAATACACACCAATAAACAAGTACACACAATACACAGTACACCACAATAACACACAATAAACAGTTACACCGTACACACAATAAACGATTACACAACAATACACAGTACCACACATTACCATTACATTACATTACATGTTAAAGTCTACTTGACACCGCGAGGGTGTATGAGACTCTGTGCTTCAAACAAAAAGAAAAAGCACCCAACAAAGCAAAAAAAACCATTACATCATGGGTGTGTCGAGGGACAAAACCAAACCCAACTCCAACCAACGTTTGGTGGCGTAGGTATTAAACCCTTAGAGCAGGACCCAGATCTCAACCCAGCCTTTACAGTGGCGGAGGTAAGAAGCTAACAAATGAGAAGTCTCAAGAAGAAAAAAAAAGGGATAATAAATTACGGTGCACTAGCAGTCCAGGGCTTCTGTCTTTGCTCGTCTAAAGTAGAAAAGAAGTCGGCCTAGGTTGTCCAAAAAGACTTAGATGCCATTTTCAGTCAGAAAGGTTCTGAATGTGGATCGCAGAAGTCCAACATTCCATACGTTAAAGTTCGGTATCCTCATGGGGGGGGGGGGGGGGAAAAAAAACCATGCCTATAAATATCTGTAAAAGCTTCTGGTACGGAGGCGAAGATCATTATAAAAAAGGGCACTCAAACAGATTGCATATTCATCCTCAGAATACAACAGTACAACAATACAACACTCAACATATGCATGTAATCCACACAATACCACAGTACACACAATACACAAATACACAGTACACCAAAATAACACAGTGCACCCACAATACACAGTACACACATTACACAGTACACACAATTACACACAATTACACCAAGTAACACAATACACACCATTACACAGTACACACAATTACCACAGTAAACACAATACACATTACAACACAATACACGTTACACACAAATACAAAGTAACAACTCTACACAGAGTAACCCACAATTACACAGTACACACAATACACAGTACACACAATACACAGTACACACAATACACAGTACACACAATACACACAATACACAGTACACACAATACACAGTACACACAATACACAGTACACACAATACACAGTACACACAATACACAGTACACCCCTAACACAGTACACACAAACCAGTACGCAGTGTACACACCACATACACCAGTACACTAGTACAACAGAAACACAACATACACGATACACAGTCAACATTTCAATACACTGTACACACAATACACAATACAAAGTCAATATTTAAGCATGCATATGATTAAGAAACAGACAATATTAAAATACACATTATTCACAATACACAGTCAATGTTTAAACATGTATAAATACAGTATAAATACATACATAAATACAATCAATCATGATAGACTACACACAAATCAACATTTAAACTTCGATATGGATATATGGAGGTGTTTCAGGGTTTAGGATTTATGTCACCATAACACTCCTTTAAAACAACGTTTGCAGGTGGAGGTGTTTGTAGTCTTAGGGTTTAGGGTTGCCATACACCGTAGTCACTTCCTTTAGACACATCTTATATTGTGTGGCTCTCCTTTCAGGTGGAGCTGGGACCTCGTTGGAAGCTTCGCCCAATTGATATTGATACCGTTTGCCTATCATGCAAAAACATAATTACTAATTACTAATTAGAGTCACCGCCTTTCAACATCTTATATTGTGTGGCTCTCTTTCCAGGTGGAGTTGGGACCTCGTTGGAAGCTTCCGGAAGCGCCAGCTCAGCCTTTCCCCCCGCCAACACTGAGGATGCAGTTGCGGCTGCGGCAACCGCAGCCCAAAATGCGAAAGCCACTAATGAGTCGGCCGTGGTGGAACTGAGGGCACAGCTGGAGATCACTAGGAAAGAAAGAAAGTGGTTAGGGCTCAACAAAACATACCAAACAGTACGCACTTGCACGCGCACATGTACACGCAGCCCAAAGTGTGAAGCACTGATTGAGTCAGCCGGGTGGTGGAAAATAAGGGCACAGCGGAGATCCACAGGGCGAAAGAGCTGAGCGAGGCTTCCACAACATGACAAACACGTACGCCTTGCACGCACACAGGTACACGCCAGCCAAAAGTGTGAAAGCACTAATGAGTTCAGCCGTGGGAAATAAGGACAGCTGGAGATTCACTAGGAAAAGAGCTTAGGCGGAGGCTCCACAAAAATCCCACACCGTACGCACTTGCACGCAACACATGTAAACGCAGCCTCTAAGTGCGAAAAGCCCATAATGAGTCAGCCGTGGTGGAAAACTAAGGGCACAAGCTGGAAGTCACTAGGAAAGAAGCTTAGGCGGAGGCTCACAAAACATACCACACACGTACGCAATTGCACGCACACATGTACACGCAGCCCTAAGTGCGAAAGCCACTAATGAGTCAGCCGTGGTGGAACTAAGGGCACAGCTGGAGATCACTAGGAAAGAGCTTAGGCGAGGCTTCACAAACATATATGCACGCACATACACACATGCACAGACACAAACACAAACATGAACACACACACACATAGCACGGGTCGAAGCCACTAATGATTTCAGCCGCGGGTAGAAATGAAGGCAAAGCTGGGCTCACTAAGAAAATGAACTCCTGAGGCTCACTGCAGACACGCACATACACATGAGCACTTGCGCACACACATACATATACACACGGCCCAGAGTGCGAAAGCAACTAATGAGTCGACCGTGGTGGAACTAAGGGCACAGCTGGAGATCGCTAAGAAAGAACTTAGTTGAGGCTCCACAAAACATAACACATGCCACGCACTCATACACAAGACGTACGCAAATTCACATGCCACACATAGGGACATAGTTCCCACACACATTGCACACAACATGCACCACACATGCAACCCACACATGAGCACTGCATGCAACACACAATGCACCACATACACACACATGGCACAACCCCCCACATGCACACCACATACACCACACATTGCAAATACAACATGAGCACTTGCATGCACACACACATACACACATGAGCACTTGCATGGACACACATACACAAATGAGCCACTGCATGCACTTGCATGCACACACCATGAGCACTTGAATGCACACACAAGTACACACAGGACATCTTGCATGCACCACAAAATACACACATGAGCACTTGCATGCACACACATACACACAATGAGCACTTCTTGCATGCAACACACAGTTAACCACAAACCATGAGCCACTTGAGCACAAACACATCCACACATGAGCACTTGCATGCACCACACCACATAAATACATGAGCATGGTGCACACACACATTAAATACATGAGCACTTGACACATGACTAACAACAGAGCCCGAGCGCCAAAGCAACTTAATGAGTCGGGCTGTGGTGGAGCAACAAAAAAATAATAAAACAAACGCACAAGTGCACAATACACACAAACATACGGCACTTGCACAACAATACACACAAACATAGCCAACTTGCACACACACATACAACACACAAGCCCCGAAGCGCCAAAAGCCAATATGAGGCTGGGCCATGGTGGAACTGAGAGCACAGCTGGAGATCGATAAGAAAAGAAGCTTCTTGGTGCGGCTCCACTGCATACACCAACCATGAGCACTTGCTACACCACATACACACTCGGACAAAACGATCGCATGCACATACACAGAGACCAGAGTGCGTTTTGTTTGTTGGTGTGAAAAAAAAACGTGGTGAAACTGAGGGCAAAAGTGGGATCGATAAGCAAAGAAAGATTAGGTGAGGCTCCACTGCACATTACCACACATGAGCACTTGCACACTCACATACACACATACACACTCGGACAAACGCATCGCATGCACATACACATAGCCCAGAGTGCGAAAACAACTAGTGAGTCGGCCGTGGTGGAACTGAGGGCACAGCTGGAGATCGCTAAGAAAGAGCTTAGGTATGGCTCCACAAACGTACGCACATGTGCACACACATATACACACTCACGCACAACACCGTGCGCTTGCACATATGCACACACGCACAGACACACACCATACCACACAGGCACACCACAACACAGCCACACTCATGCCCATATGCACACATGCACAGGCACACGAATGCACAAACGCACGCATGCACAAACACACACATACACACACATGCCAGCAGACGACACCACAAAATGCGAAATTAAAAACGTAGGCAACAGGAACACCCACACACATACATACACACGCATGCACAAACACACACATGCACATACACACATCTGCACATACAAATGCATGCACACACATACACATGCACACACATGCACATATACAACAACATAGACAGTGCATGCTCATACACACACCATGTTTTTTGGGCACATACCACACATACACGCACATGCACATACACGGATAACATAGGAATGCACATCACACGGGATACACATACACAGCATTGCACATACTTAAACATACACACACCACACATGACATGCACACACAGGCACACTTTCAAGTACAATGCACACAGCCAAGGCAAAAAGACACACCATGACTCCCACCCCACACCCCCACACCCACCCTCGCCCCATTGTAGAGACATGAAAGCACCTGGTAGCCAACCCTAACCAACCCACAGGTGTACCTGGTAACCAACCCTAACCAACCCACAGGTGTACTGGGCACCAACCCTAACCAACCCACAGGTGTACCTGGCAACCAACCCTAACCAACCCACAGGTGTAACTGGTAACCAACCCTAACCAACCCACAGGTGTAACTGGAACCAACCCTAACCAACCCACAGGTGTAACTGGCAAACAACCCTACCCAACCCACAGGGTTGGTTATGTACCTGGCAAAAAACCCTAACCAACCCACAAGTGTACCTGGCAAACAACCCTAACCAACCCACACATGTACCTGGCAACCATCCCCCCACCCCCTTGTAGAGACATGGCAGCATTGTAGGGCAACTTGATGGTCGAACTCAGCTTTGTGCGCACACAGTTGGTGGTCAACACACACACACACACTCACCTCTACCCAACCCACCAAAAAAACACATCATCAACCCCCTCCTAACACCATCCCCTCCCCAACCCCTAACCCCCAAACCCCACATCTCACCCCAACCCAACCCCAACCCAACCCCCCACATCATCACCCCAACCCCAACCCAACTCCCCACATTCTTCTCCCCAACCCCTAACCCCAAAAACAAACCCCACATCCTCACCCCACCCACCATCACCCTCTACCAGACCCACTTGTTAGAGACATGACCGCACTGATGGGCCACTTGATGATGGGATTGCAGCTAGGTGCGCATCAACTGGTGGGCCCACCCAACACACCTTCACCTCCAAACCCACCTACCCTCACCTCCATCCCCTCCCCACCACGTCCCCTCACCTCTACCCGCCCACCCTCACCTCTACCCCCCCACACACATCCTCACCCCCCCCACCTCTACCCACCAACCCCACCCAATCCTCACCCCAACCCCACCACACACAACATCCTCACACCCACCTCTACCCCCCACCCCCACCCCCCAACTTCATACCCCCACCCCCACCCCCCCTCCTCACCCCCACTCTAAACAACACCAACACCACCACCTCTACCCCCCAAACCCCACCCCCCATGACTAACCCCCAACCCCATCCTCACCCCCACCTCTACCCCCCACCCCAACCCCCCCATCCTCACCCCCACCTCTACCCCCACCCCCACCCCCCATCCTCAACCCCAACCCCATCTCACCCCCACCTCTACCCCCCACCCCCACCCCCAATCATCCACCCCCAAACCCCATCCCCCAAACCCCTTGTAGAGACATGACCAGCACTGAAGGGCAACTGATGATGATTTGACTGGGCTCAGTGTAATGGTAATCACCCTAAACCAACTTATAACCAAACCCACATGTGTACCTCGTTAAACAATCCCCAACCCCACCCCACCCACAACCCTGTAGAGACATGTCAGCACTGACGGGGAACTTGATGATTGAACTGGGCTGGGTGCACACACAACTGATGGGCTACCCACCCACCTTCACCTCTACCCACCAACCAACAAAACATTCTCCCCCCAATCCCCCAACCCCACCCCCAGACCCCCACACCCACAACGCCCATCCTCACCCCAACCCCACATCCTCACCCCAACCCCAACCCCCATCCTCCACCCCATCCCCATCCCCACCCCCACCCCCTTGTAGAGACATGACAGCACTGAAGGGCAACTTGATGATCGAACTAGGCTCTGTGCGCACTCAACTGATGGGCTCGCGGAACCAGGTTGAAGATGCTAAGAAAGCTGGGATGGAGGAGGCAAAGGTACTGTTTATTTCTTTGTTTGCATGGGTTATTGATTGATTGATTGTTGTTTTGTGTGTGTGTGGGGGGGGGGGGGGGGGGGGGGGGGGGGGGGGTTTTAAAGCGATTTCCCGCCAAAACAGGGTCAAAAATAAATTGTTTGTTGTTTGTTGTGCATGGTTTATTGATGGAGGATGGATGGATGGATGACCTATGTTAAGACTCGCACCACGTTGGTAGGATCGCGGAACGTGGTGGATGGCGCTAAGAAAGCTGGGAGGTGTTGATTTGTTGATTGCTTACACTCAGAGACCAAGGCTCCGTTAGCTAGCTTGCTATACTAGGTAGCAGCGATGAAGACGCTCATCCCCCCTCTCTCAACCCCCCCCCCCCCCACACACACAACACACACAATGACGATGAAGGCGCTCATCCCCACTGGAACCGAGCTGCCCAAGGTGGCTAGTGCATCTGCCGAGGCAAAGCAAGCAGGGGGGGAGGTAGTGCCCCAGGCGGTAGCTGAGGAGAAGCCGGCGAAGAAGGCAGGTGGTGGAGGGTTGTGGGGCTTCATTGCCCCTCCCCCGAAGGTTCACTCATCATGATGTGAGAGGGGGGGAGGTAGCACCCAAGGCAGTAGCTGGGGAGAAGCGTGGCGTGCTTGGCTAAGGGTGAGGTAGCGCCCCAGGCGGTAGCTGAGGAGAAGGCAGGTGGAGGGTTGTGGGGCTTCATTGCCCCTCCCCCTAAGGTTCACTCATCATGATGTGAGAGGGGGGGAGGTAGCACCCAAGGCGGTAGCTGAGGAGAAGGCAGGTGGTGAGGTAGCGCCCCAGGCGGTAGCTGAGGAGAAGCTGGCGAGTAAGGCAGGTGGAGGGTTGTGGGGCTTCATTGCCCCTCCCCCTAAGGTTCAATCATTTCATATGTGAGAGGGGAGAGGGTTAGCGGGCCCAAGGGGGAGCTGAGGAGAAAATCCGGGGAAAGAAGGAAGGGTGCCGGGTAGAGGACCCAGGCGGTATGCTGAGGAGAGCCGGCGAAGAAAGAAGGCAGGTGGTGGAGGGTTGTGGGGCTTTATTGCCCTTCCCCCTAAGGTTCACTCATCATGATGTGCGAGGAGGGGGGAGGAGCACCCAAGCTAGTAAGCTGGGGAGAAGCTGGCGTGCTTGGCTAAGGGTGAGGTAGCCGCCCCAGGCGGTTTATTAGCTGGGAGAAGGCCAGGAAGAAGGCAGGTGGAGGGTTATGGGGCTTCATTGCCCCTCCCCCTAAGGTTCACTCATCATGATGTGAGAGGGGGGGAGGTAGCACCCAAGGCGGTAGCTGAGGGAGCAGGGGTGGAAGCTGGCGAGTAAGGCAGGTGGAGGGTGGTGGGCTTCATTGCCCCTCCCCCTAAGGTTCACTCATCATAATGTGAGAGGGGAGAGGTAGCGCCCAAGGCGGTAGCTGAGGAGAATCCGGCGAAGAAGGCAGGGGGTGCTGTAGCGCCCCAGGCGGTAGCTGAGGGGAAGCTGGCAAGTAAGGCATTTGGGTGTATGGTTGTGGGGCTTTATTGTGCCCCTCCCCCTAAGGTTTCTCATCATTGATTTCAGGGGGGGGAGGGTCAGCACCCCAATGCATTAGCTGGGGAGAAGGCGGTGGGAGGTAGCGCCCCCGGCGGTACTTGAGGAAAGCTGGCGAGTACGGCGTGGGGTTGTGGGGCTTTCATTGCCCTCCACCTAAGGTTCCTCATCATCAGTGAGAGGGGAGAAGGTACCCCCAAGGCGGTAGCGGGAGGAGAATCCGGCGACGAAGGCAGGTGTGCGGCTAGCGCCCCAGGCGGTAGCTTAGGGGAAGCTGGCAAGTACGGCATTTGGAGGAGGGTTGTGGGCTTTATTGCCCCCCCCCCTGACTGCTTCACCGCTCCACTCCAATTGTTTACCCTTGCGATACCCACTCCAACCGAATTCCAGCCCAAGGGTGCCCCCGTGCGATACCCACTCCAATCGAATTCCACCTCAAGTTCCCTGGTGCGGATACCCACTCCAATCGAATTCCAACTCAAAGTTCCCTGGACCCTGGTGCGATACCCACTCCAACCGGATTCCAACCCTAAGTTCTTCAACTTGAACTTGGTTACATAGCTTCAGCCAGCAATTTGGCTGCTCGCCGTCTTTGGCAGTGAAAACATTATTACAGGAACATGTAAACGCTAATAAATCACGAATTCCTCTTTCATTTTTTCGTTTTTTTTCTCCTATTCATTGAACGATAAAAAACAGTACAAAAACTAATCACACAAATCAAAGACTCAGTCCCAATCTCTTCATACTATACATTCATGCTGATGAGCAGCGGAAGCTTCGCTCGACCTTCAAACTTCTGGATTGCACATCAGGTAATGTAGAGGAATCTTTTTACTCTCAGATGGAAATCAGGTTCTGATACTTTCCCTCTCGAGTTCAGTCAGGCTTTGTCAGCAGGGTAATTCGAAGCGCGCGCGCTAATTCAAAGCGCGCTGACTTTTTGACCCCCTCTGCGCTTTTTTAAGCGTATTTTGCAACTCCTGTGGGCGCAGCAAAGCAATTTTTTTCTCGTTTTTTGCAGTACCAAAGCGCATTTTTTTTGTTTCAAGTGCGCTGAAGCGCTGGCCCAATTTGGCTATTTTGAAGTACCCTGTTCGTCAGTACATTCAAAGACCCACAGATGTTCATCTTGAACGGTTCCAGAATCACAAAGGTGACACACTCGATCCCTTCCAAGGAACAACTCTACGTTTCCACCAATCAGTTTCAACCTTAGGTACCCTGGCGGCATGTTTTTTTCTAAAACATATTACGCACCAATTTGTGCGGTAAGTGTCGGATTAGTAATGGGCATCTCAGGTTTCCCACTCTCATCCCATGAGGAGGACATCCAAGTCTGGTACACAACATTCTTCCTTCCTTGTTATCCCAAGCTTTCATCTCTAGGGCGCGTATCTGATGACTTGGTGCATTGACATGGTGGTGGTGGTGGTAATGGTTCTTGACTGGGGTGATACTGGTGGTGGTGATGGTGGTGGTGATGGTGGTGTCCTGATTAAAGTAGTATGTACTCAGTGCATGCAAGAGATGCTCACCCGGCAGGACAGCGTCAGGCGCTGCGTGCATGTCTGAACTTGGTTCCGCAGACTCAAGGACACAAGCCTGCATGTCTGACGAGAACTTGTGTCCAGAAGACGTGAGTCCTCGTCGATGGCGTCGCGCTCGAACAATGCCCTGAGCGCGCAGCAAAGGGCGTCTTCCGTCGCGGACATGACGCGTTAGTATTAAAACTGCGGAAAGCAAAGCTATTTGAGGGTGGGGGGTGATGAAATATGGCTGCTGCAATTTCCGAGTCGAAACTGACATTAATGAGGACAGAGTGAGATAATGAATGCTGTTTACACGGAGGATGACGCGTTTCTATCATTCGACCTTCGTCAGATCAAGCAGCTGAGTAATTAGGAGGAGAAAGCAGGCCAGACTAGTAGGAGATAGTAGGGGAGCTCCTGGGTTGCGGATACCTATGCATTTCAACGTTCCCACATCAGCATTTCCCCGTGCCGTGGCCCGCCGTGGCCTGCCGCACCGCGGCAACGGATATCGCCGGAGCTGCCAGCCTGACTTCTGGTCCTCGGGAAGGCCAAAATACGTACGTGAAAACACGCCCTTGGTCTTGATGCGAATGTCGGGTAGCTGTCGCTTGCTAGCTCGCATGTTGACTCGTCGAACGTCGGGTGGCGTGGGATGGGTTAACGAATGCACAGGTCCGACTGCTACTGCCCTCAATGGTTGTTCTGTGGGACGTCGCAACGGACCCTCTAAAATCTGCGTAGGTGACGCAAGACGCAGCATGTAGAATAATCCTACATCAGCCATTGGTGTGCTCAAGTGAATGTGCCTTGAAAGCTCCACGCTAATAGGGCATGTGACAAGTGGAAAAAATGTGTCTTTTACCGGGATCAAACCGGTGACCTTGTGCGTGTTAAGCACACGTGATAACCAACTACACCAACGAGACATGGTTAAGGTTCATCAGATATGAGATATATGAAACCATTATCAATAGGTTTTCAACTCTGTCTGTTCTCTTATAAATCTCTGTAACGAACCCTCTCTCTCTCTCTGTTCTCTTATAAATCTCTAGTCATAGCGCATGCCCTTGGGAGGTATTTAGTTCTTTTAGTTCGGCCTTCCTCTCTTGTGGTTGGTAGGCTTGGTGTTCTGGATTGCATACTTTTGCATCCCTCCCCTTTCCGCTCTCCTTTACGCCTCTAGTTTGTTTCCTTTTTTTTGACTTGACCTAGTTTGTTTCCAGGTTTGTGGGGGTGCCTTCAAAACCCTCGTGCTTCCGTGTTATAAAATTGGATGGTCGGCAGGCTGTGCTGCTGTCCAGTACTCCAGTCTCGGCAGTGATTTGCTGAGTTTATGTAACGAACCCTCTCTCTCTCTCAGCTTTCTCTCCGTCCTCTTCTATCCTCTCTCTTTCTCTCCGTCGCTGCATACTAAGGTGCTCATAGCGCGTGCCCTTGATTGGTCTATAAGCTTTTTTGGCCCAGCCCTCTGCTCTTGTGTTTGTTGGGCTTGGTGCTCTGGATTACCTGCCTCGGCATCCCTCCCCTTCACGCTCTTCTTTCCGCCCTAGTTTGTTTCCTTTTTTTGACTTGGACCTAGTTTGTTTTTAGGTTTGAGGGGGTGCCTTAAAAACCCTCGTCTTTCTGTGTTATAAAATTGGATGGTCGGCAGGCTGTGCTGCTGTCCAGTCTCGGCAGTGATTCGCTGAGTTTCTGTAACGAACCCTCTCTCTCTACACTTACCTCGCTATTTGCTACTTGTTATAGAATTGCACGGTCTGCAGGCTGTCCTGCTGTCCTGTCTCGGCAGTGATTTGCTGAGTTTATGTAACTAATCCTCTCTCTCAATATTTTTCTCAATGCCTTT
Organism: Chlamydomonas sp. ICE-L; assembly: GCA_013435795.1. NCBI lineage: Eukaryota > Viridiplantae > Chlorophyta > Chlorophyceae > Chlamydomonadales > Chlamydomonadaceae > Chlamydomonas > Chlamydomonas sp. ICE-L. Next base: position 151,433 of record JACBWV010000924.1, read on the forward strand.
GTAGTTTGCTCCGTTTTTGAAAGCTTTATAATTTACTTTTTATTTTGCTTTTTGGAGGCAGTCGTTTTACCAACGGGGGCCCTGAGTTCGTGCTACAGTGATCATTTAATTCTACAATATAATTAGCGACGGGGGGTAAGGTGAAGTAGTGCTAATACTACTATTTCGTATTATTAGTATGCTCCATAGTTTCCGTGGGTATTGCTCGGGCAGATTTGGAGTTGAAAGACGGCGAGCAGCCCAGAGTTGGCTGAACAGCAATGTAACAATCCAATACTTTCCCGCATCTAATGTAACAATCCAATACTATCCCGCATCTAATGTACCAATCCAATACTATCCCGCATCCAATGTAACCAATCCAATCTATCCCGCA